>VWYK01098735.1:0-10282 GCA_013399775.1 Semnornis frantzii
TGCCCTGCTGGCAGCACTTCTCTACTGACGTTAAGAGTACAGACTTAGAAACTGAAAGTGCTGAAGTTACTGTAGCATAGCAAGGTATTGCTTCTTGTCTAAATACTGGCCACGGCCCACATGCATGACCTTCATCACATCCTAGTTATAACTGAAAAACAGGTATTATTAAGTCTCTTACTTTTGACTATATACAATTTTGCAAGTGTTTTTGAGAGCAAGACTTTTAAAGATTTTCCCTCACTTTCCTTTCATAAATGATTATAATTGAAATTCCTTATGGATTTTGCTCTTGCCCTTTCATTAGCAGTAGCTTTGCCCCTATTTTTGGGTCCTCTGTCAGCATTTTTATACAATAGTGGTTGTCTTGCACAGCCTGCATCGTAGGCTTTCACTCTAAGGTTATAATGCTCTTCCATGCTGCTACAACAGCATAGAAAGATGGAACAGTGTGTGCAGATTAAAAATTCCACAGGTGTATTTTAAAAAGAGAATAAAACTTAACTTCCCCACTTACCTGGTGGATGTGGGGAAGGCTATGGGTGTAGTCTACCTGGGCTTCAGCAAGGCCTTTGACACTCTGCCATAGCAAACTCCTGGCCAAGCTGGCAGCCCATGGCTTAGACAGGGGGCACTCTGTGCTGGGTTAAGAACTGGCTGGATGGCCAGGCCCAGAGTGGTGGTGGTTTATGGTGCTTCATCCAACTGGACCCAGTCCTGTTAAATATCTTCACTGATGATCTGAATAAGGGGATTGACTCCTCCATCAGTAAGTTTGCAGATGACACCAAGTTAGGAGCAAGTGTCGATTTGTTAGAGGGTAGGAGGGCTCTGCAGAGGGACCTGGGCAGGCTGGACAGATTGGCACAGCCCAAAACCATTAACAAGGCCAAGTGCTAGGTTCTACGCTTTGGCCACAACAACCCCAAGCAGCACGACAGGCTGGGGACAGAGTGGCTGGAGAGCAGCCAGGTAGAGAGGGACCTGGGGGTACTGGTTGGCNGACCTCCTTGCTGTCTACACCTCCCTGAAATGAGTTTGTAGCCAGGTGGGGGTTGGTATCTTCTCCCAGTCACAGAACAGGAGGGGACAGTCTCAAACCGTGCCAAGGCAGGTTTAGCCCGGTGTTGGGAAGTTCTTCACAGAGTGAGTTAAATTGCCATTGGAATGGGCTACCCCGGGGAAGTGGTGGAGTCACCATCCCTGGAGGTGCTTAAGAGGAGGCTGGATGAGGTATCATGGTTTAGTTAATCAGAAGGGTTAGGTGATAGGTTGGACTCGATGATCTTAGAGGTCTTTTCCAACCTGGTTAATTCTGTGATACAGCGATTCCGTAATCATGGGTAAAATTGTCCTGAATCTATAATTTTTAAACATCATTGAAGTGAATATAACCATGAGAGTACTCTGGAAGAAATGATTTGTTCCTTTGTAAGACAAATTATGTGTAATTTCTATAAATGAATTTTCTGTGCCCACTGCAGGTAGAATTTACTCAGATTTTTAATATGGATTTGACAAATCCTAAAATTATGTGAAGAAAAATTTAGAAAAATTTAGCAGGCATTTGCAGTGAAACATTTGTGTTTGTCTAAAAAGCTTAGGTTTCTGATCTTTTAAAAAATGGCTTATCACTATGTGGGTGGTTGTAAGCTTTTTTTCACTGTTTCATATTTTTGTTGTTGTCCACATCTTTTGTTTAAAAAATTAAATGAATCATTATGTAGATCACCAGACTAGTTAAAATGATGCAATGATGAGTAACAAAGTAGGATAGTTTCCAGGGACATTTGAGAATCTGCTTTACATCTACTGGTTAGCAAGAAAAGATATAAAATCAGTTAGACCTGTTAGATTGGAAATATATTCTAAATAACTTACACAGTTAAAAGATGACCTTTTAGGCTATCAAATTTTCTAAAAGATACTTATTTTACAGTAGTTGAACCTCTTATAAACTTTGTACTGTATGCTTATCTCCATTTCATATTTTTTACAGTATTAATTTGGAGCCATGAAAAATATCTTTTTCTTTTTTTTCCCCAGTTTTCATTCTGAACCAATCTTTGCTACGTGTGCTGTGAAAAACATCACCACCTAGTAGACACAAGTTATGTGCCTCATTACCTGTACACAATTACGTGGGCTATTTAAACTTCTGGGGTGTTTTCGTGCCATCTCTCCTGGTATAAAAATTCAGATAGTAATTAACGAAAACACACTTTATACATGTGAAAATTCCTGGAACTTCAGCACCAGTAAGGTAGTATGAATGAGTTTTTGAAAAGTGTGAATCTTATTCTCCACAAAAAACACTTTTGCCTTTAAATCTCTAGAGCAAATGCATGTTCTTTAGCAGATAGAAAGGTGTAGAAAACTTTCAGAACAGGACTAGTCAAAGTACAGGAACGAGGAAAGCTTCTGGGCTGGGGATTGCAGGAGAACATGAAGACCTGTCAGTCAACGCCGGACTGCCACCTGGTGCTCACAGGGATAGGAGCTGCCTGCCTGGGCTCTTCCTGTCTCTCACCTTCCAAACCAAATCAATTTAGGTCAGCAAGAGAATTTTTCCATTTATTTAACTGTTCATAACTTTAGGACTGTATGATTCGAATTATTCCATTTCTTAGCAATACAGTAGTGTAGAATGACAAAGTTTCTTAAAATCAAATTGTATCTTTGAATTATTTAGAGGTCTTAACTGTTCATAAAAAAATACCTTCATAAAACATGTAGTTGTGTTTTTATAGAAGAAAATATGTATGTTCTGACTGTGGCAACACTGTAGAAGTTCAGTTAATTAACTGTTTCTGAACAATTCTTTTAAAGACGTGTGAGCATGGTTCCACTTGGCATTAGCTGCCTCAAGTTGTTTCCTGCAAAGAAGATAACCTAATATACTAAATCCTGGTATATATTTTAGATGCTTATTTGAGTCTGTCAGAATCCCACAAGTCAGACGGTTACATAAAATCTTACTCCTTTCACATAAGCTGCATTTCATGCTGCTTAAGTTCAGCCTCTCTAGTGAGGAAGCTGAGCTCCTTCTGTGGTCTGCAGAAGCAGAGGGGCACTTTCAGAGAGCCATGCATCCTACAAGAGATTAGTCTCCTAAACCAGAAAAAAAGGTGAAATCAACTCTAGAAATAGCAATTTATCCCCATCAGCTACAACCCTAGAAGATCAGACAAAGAAAGTTAATGAGAGGAATTGCACTTACACTTTGTTTGTAAAATTAAACTTTTTTTTTCTTTTTTTTTTTTTTTCCCTCACAAAGAGCATATCTCAGCTATAAACCATGACTAGCTGATACTGCATATTAATTTTCAATAGATTTCCCTCCATACTGTGAAATAATCATTTAATAAAGCTTTCAGGGGTAGTGTGAACCTTAGTAATATAGCTTTAATAGATCTACTGCCTGGGAACTTAAATAAAGGCTTAGGACCAGTGCCAGTATTAAGGTAAAGACCCCCACAGGCAGCCCTATCCTTGTGTAGGTCTTAGATAATCTGAACCAGTTTGGGTAGTGTTTTTCTTGTTTGGAAAGTTGACAATAGCAGACCTATGCCAGAGAAGAAAAAGCAACATTCCAGTTTGAGAAATATATATATAAAAAATATCAAATTATATTGGATGGATTTCCAATGCTGAAATCCATCTCATCCATCTGCTCCTGGACCTTAAGAGAAATAATGGAAACATACTGTATTAATTACTCACACTATTTTGTAAAGAATACTTTTTTTTCCCTCCTTTCAAATACTCTCACTGTCATATTATACATCCAAAACTAGCTCACAATAGTTCACTCTTGAAAGAAAGGTTTGGTAATCACACAAAGGGCAGAATGAATAACTATGACACTGCTTTTTGAGGAAACATGGGAAGAAGCACAACAGAGTGTGTCTGACACCTTTAAGTAATCTTCCACTGCTGCTTCTGTTCTCATTTAATAATTTTGAAAATGTTGTATATTTATATAGTAAGTTTTAACCCAGGAAATATTAAAGTGTTTTTTAAAATTATGGCCTTGTTAGAGTTTTCAGTCAGGGAACCAGTCCTGGCTACCAAGAGGGCCTGAAGACAGGTCATTCTATTGGAACTTTGGAGAATGTAATGTGAAAACAGCTGTTGCACCCCACTGGGAGTCGATGCAGCTCCTCTACTCTGTGCTTTTCTAGTGCTAAGATCTATCTTAGGGAGAACCTTTACTACACTTCATCGTTTGGAGATGAGAAATAGTGGAATCTTTGAGGTCCATGAACACCAGCAATCCCTCTGTGACAACATTTTGCACAGGAGCTGTAAATAGACTAGAAAGATGCACAGGTGAATTACTGCATACTTTTTATGATTTCTGCAGTGGAGAGTGGTAGCATCTCCACTGAGTGTGGTAGTAAGAGAATGAAAGCTGGTTACGCTGTCTAGAATGCCTATCTTGAGATTAATACATAACTAACATAATTAGTCTTTCATTGTTCTTGTAGCAAAACAAATTCAATAGCAGTGACTGAAGAAAGTACAAAACTTAGAAGGAATTTCCAGTAGGGCAAATTTAAGATTTGATGATGATGTCTTGGAAGTAGAGGATTAGAAGTGTAGGACCATCCCATAGTCAACAACCCATCAATTAGCAAATATTTGCATCAGTGACAAATACATAATAAAATTCCCCATGACCTTACTGTTCTTTCAAAGCTTGGGAAAAAAACTGCTAATCTCAATCCTTGATTTCCCTTTTGGTTTCTTCTGCAAGGGAGACAGAAAGTGTCTGTTAAAAAAGAATAGCTCATCTGAAACAAATTCCTCTTGCTTTTGTCTCCAAGTGAACTAACTGCGCTGTGAAAGGACATGAAATGTGAATGCATTGCATTGGAGTTTTACAGTAAAAGATAAGGTACAGTCTAAGGGTAACTATTAACATCTCCATTGTACAATAAATACACAGAATGGTTAAAGGGTGTTGTTCAAGAAAAAAGTGGAAAAAAGCTTTTGTATTTTTTTTAAGGTGCTCCATAGATACCTAAATTGTTTGTGTGAGTTATCCTTGCAGCTTTATTAAGGGCCGTTGTTCAAGCTGCATGAAGAAATTTGTAGTTATTGCAGTACATGAAGTTAAATACAAGAAAAACGTGAGAAAAGGCAGAAATACTCATATTAACTAGTGATGCTATCAATTACATTCTTATCCTAAGAATGATGCTTTAATTTATCTGGAGAATTTTTCCTCTAACATTTATGATGATTTACATTCATCTATGGATCAAACTTTCAAATAAACAAGCTTTAAGGGACTACATTTGTACAATATATGTGTTTACAGCTGTCTGTGTATTTATTCCATGTAGAGACCTGGGTAGGGGCTTCCACCAAAGGTTGCCAACTGGAAATTAAACATACAAACATTATGTAACTAGTATGAAATTTGCCTTTCTTATATGGTGAGACTTCTGGACTAGAGTTATGAAAATATTTGAGACTTTCTGAATACCTTCATGATGTGGTAGGCTAAAGGAAAACAGTATTGTATATCCTAGCTAGTCTCCAAAATGCTGGCACCTGCTTTGGGGTAATGAATCAACTGAACAACTTTTCTAGATCTTTGAAGCTGGTATCCATTATTTTAATTGTATAGATACAAGAATCGCTGATCAGAGGCGTTGATAGGATTTAGAAATACTTACTAACTTACGCTTAGCTATTAATCTCTTTTTTTACATATTTCAATGGCAAAATATCACTAAATTCTTTCACTAAAAAGAAAATTCTTTTGCTTTAAAGAAAAGAATGCGAAACTCAAAAGTGGCTTTCTGCAGCAATATGCTGGGAGAATTTTAAGGTCACAGAGTGGACTTTGTTGTCATTTACACTGGACTGAATCCATTGACTTCAAACTAGTCAGTGTAAATGTGAAGTGCTGTACTTGAGATGTCAATAGCCACAAACTGATGTTTCTTAAAACTCACATATGATTTTGGTTAAATTAACTGAAGTGCAGAAACATATACAAAAATGTTGTTGTTCAATTCACAGTGCTGAACGCAAAAAGTAAACTAAGGGCCTTGTTCAGAGCAAGACTCTTGTGTTGCTTTCTTTTGCAAAACGTAAGTGAAGCTTTGATGAAATTTTGTGGGAGCTACATGAAAGCACAAAGAAGAAATGGGACTGAAAATTTCTATTTCTTCACTCTTCAGAAAATGGTGTGAAAGTCTTCTGAAAGAGATCCAGCAGTCACTCTGTGAAACAGCATCAAGGTGTGGACATAAAGAACGCAAAAGAGATAGAAAAGACTTACTTCCTAATGCAAAGGAAGGATTTCTTTTTTCTCCTTGCACTAGAACAGTGCGTGATTGAAGACTAGAACTGGGATTGATCTTACCTAGTATCAGAGATCTATATCTGAATGAGTTACCCCAACATTTTTGAGAGCCTATGAAGAGAAATGGGTGCTTTTGGGTACAGTTTATCTGACCTTTTCTAAAGGAACTGTGGCTCAGAGGTGACTATTGCTCTCACTAATTATGAAGAGTGTCTTTGATCAGAGAAGTTGTATTTCAGTATCTGGGGCTTTTTTTTCAATGGCACACATTTTTTGGCCCTAAAAATTTTGCTTATTAATGGAAGAGATCTGATTTTTGTATTAAAACCTGATGTAAGGATGCTGTTCCAGAAAGCCGGAATGCTTCTACTCTGGTTATTTTACTGTGGAGGCTAGAAGACTGGTAGGCCATCTTCCCTGTCTCTGTATTATTAGATGAGAAGCTGGATTGCCCACCTCCATTACATATTCTGAAGATTTTTCTTTAGTCAGATTAACTAGGAATGGCTACTATTTTATGTATAATATGTTGACCATAAACCACACTCCGTGAAGGAGACTTGGAGCACAACTCTAGGCAAGAGTATGACAAGATTTCCAAACAAAAATGTTTCCCTTTCTTACATTTGGCTTCCTATTAAAAATTTTCCATGGGATAAATTTTCTGACTCATTCTAGCCACAAATATATTCCAAGAAATTTGTTAGAGTATTCTTGTAAGCCAAAAACAAGGGGGAAAGTGATATGTGTTATTATCTAGTCCTTAATAACCACAATGAATGAAACTTTAAGCTTAATTCATGTCATAAAATATGCTAAATTCAGCCAATATAAATGATCTTACACGTAAACATTGGGTGTTTTGTACAACTCTTGTATTCAAGAAAAATAACTCATGATTAATACTGAATATAGTTACTCAAAGGTGTTGACAGAAAAAGACATTGTTTAAAGAAATTTATTTTCTCCTTGCTAGAAAAATGTTTGACTTTTCATTAGAAAACTAGACTATTTTAACGAAAATTGTTGTCCCCAGGTACGAGGAGCATTTCCCCCTTGTTTGTGAGTTTCTATTTTCTAAATAAAAAGAGCAGCCATTATGCAGCTTATAAAGAAGCGTGGAACAGTTTCTAACATGCTGCGGTTATCACTACTGCAAAAGTAAGTATTTTATTAGATTAAGTTAATTTACATCAATCAGATTATTTTACAGTTGAACAGTAGAGCACATCACACATCTTAGTTACCCCTCATGGTTATCACAGAATTGTATCAAATTTACAGTTATTATTTCTTTCTCAGAAAGTCTAGTTACCCTGTATTATCACCTTGGAAGTACAGCAGGATGTGAATGTTGCATACACTCTTATGACTTTGAGTGCTGCTTCTGGGTTTAAACTGGTAGAGGGAAGATTTAGACTGGATGTTAGGAGGAAGTTCTTTACAATGAGGGTGGTGAGCCACTGGAACAGGTTGCCCAGGGAGGTTGTGGATGCTTCCTCCCTGGAGGTGTTCAAGGCCAGGTTGGACGAGGCCTTGAGTGACCTGTACTAGTGGGAGGTGTCCCTGCCTATGGCAGGAGATTGGAACTAGATGATCCTTGAGGTCCCTTCCAAACTTACCATTCTATGATTCTATGATTCCATGATTCTGGTTTGTGTTGCCTCCCTGCTGCTGGCTACTGGTTGTGTTTTGCCACAAATTCAGTGCAAGTTGGAGGTCTTTAGAGGCCCTATGCTATTTAATTCAGTGGGTCTCTTAAGCACAAACACTGCATGTTCTATCCATCAATAAGGTGCTTGCCGTACTTTGGCACTGAAGAAGTGGGTGATGAGAAAAAACACAGATTTTGTTGGTCTCAATGAGGAAGGAAAAAGGTGAGTCTATAGTACTTGAGCGAAGGATACACCGGAAATTTTGACGACATTTTCCAAGGAATACAGGGAACAATGACAAATAGCTGTGGGTTCCAATTACTTTCAGATACGGCTCAGGCAGATAACAAAAGATAAATGCTATGTATTACACACTTTATTGTGATAAATATGTACTTTAATATAGAGAACATAAAAGTTCAAATGCATATAATTGCTTAACTTGCATTTTTTTTGTTGTTGTTGTTGTTTTGGGGTAACTGCACTATTGCCATCCTCCTTTAAAGCTCAGAAGACCTATAATCATTAATACATATGTATTTTAAAGACAACTGAAGTACCTATGAAATATAGTTGTACACAGAATCGTGCAGTATTTTGATCATAAGGAAGGGTAGGTTTTGTGGGAACTTTCTGTTGTCAAAGAAATGTGCAAGCAAACACAATTGTTAAAAAAAGCCTTTGAATAAAAATGCTATAGATAATGCTTTAAATTTTTTAACAGTTTGGTGGTTTTTTTTCTGCAATAGATCTATTCTTTTTGATGTTAGTGATAACATACATCCCATCGATCTGCCTCCCCAGTGACCTGCCGAAGTTTGGTGGTATACCTATTGAAATGTTGCTTAAGTTCGTCCGCCTTGGGTTTTCTACACCAAGTTATCCCTTCCCAAATTATGCCTTGTTGAGAGGCATGGGAAAAAAAAACCTAAACCACTCTGTGTGTGAGGAATATTTTCCACTGGTCCTGAAAAGCAATTAAGGAATGTTCCATTTATTCTTCCAAACCCAGTGTTTACTTTTTAAAATACTTTCGATTATCTTTTTCTCTCAACTAATAGTATTTTTCAAGTTTTGTCTTTGAAATAAAAATAAATTATTTTAAAATCAGTCTAAACCTACTTGTGTTAGCTACTTATTACAGTGAATGAGAGAATATAGAGACTGAGAGAAATCACTGGAAAACAGAGGGGAAAAATCAAAATATTTTCTCATTTTCAAACTATGCCAACTATTTAAGGAATATACTTATGGGAAAAACACACCTATGAAATTCTATTATTGTTGTTTTAAAAGTTGAAATATTATGAAGCAGCTCTTACTGAAAGAAATTTCTATAATTATCAAAGGAATAAATTTGTCTAATCATCGCAGGAAAATTAGTACAATTTTTGTTGTATATTTACTATACATTGAATAGTACTGTAGTAGGCCAAACCCTCCAAATATTGTAGAATAAAAATATTGTAGAATTTAAAAATAATACAAATTATTTAATTTTATGTTGATTATTCTGAATACACAGTAACTCTCACAATGTAATATTCAGAGAGATTTTTTCATGCTGTAGTTAGATTTATACAAAGTGAATATTTATCATATTGTAAAAGAAAAAAATCCTATTTCAGGTTAGTCAACACTGGAAATATTTTAAAGACTCATTGCATGAAAAATGGATTTCCTCTATAATTTAGGCAATGGACATTTACATTTAAAATAATATTTATGTAGGTGTGAATAACTATTCTGTAAAATCTTTTTGTAGAGTTGTATTGCAACAGAAAAATATTACAAAGCTTTAGTGACAGACTGCATATGGTAGATACTTTTTAGAAATTATGATTATTAAGAAAAAAATATAAAATGAATACATAAGAAATCTTTAGTGTTATAAGCATTGTAATAACTAAATTCTGGAAATTCGATGTCTCAAACAGCTCCATAACTCATCCTATTCAAACCTAATACAGCACAATGTAATTTTTACAGTACCCTTTGTGCTAGTATCCTGGAGCACTTTAAAATGAATGAAGTTAAAATTAGCAGTGTAGTGCTCAATTTCCTAAAGGAGTTACTTTAGAAAAACTAAGTAAAATCAGTGCCTTAAATGTTTGGATTTAAAACCCTGCCAATTGAAGTTCTTTTTATTTCAAGTGGCAAAGTATTCCAAATCTCCTGAACAAAATGTCTGAAGGCTCTATAGGTTTAGGATATAAAAAAAATATTTAAGAATTATAAAACCATCATCTATCAATCTCTGAGTGCATACTGATAGGCATGGAAAGTAAATGTAATGTCTAGGTAC
>VWYK01098736.1:0-17235 GCA_013399775.1 Semnornis frantzii
AAGTCAGGAGGTTGCTTTCCCTTCTTCGGGAGGCACAAGTCTGAGCAAGTCTTGGAGCCTCAAGGTGGGTGTCTCCAAGACTTGTCTTCTCTCTGTGCTCTGCTCCCCCTGCCCATAACAGAGGGAAGGGGACCATGGGATCATGCCTGGGCAAGCCAGGACATCTATCTTCCACAACAAATGGGTGTTGACTATCTTCTTCTAATAGAGCCATCGTAGGGTTCCTTTTCTTGCTGTCTGTTTTCATAAGCTTATGAAGAAGTAGATGTTTCCATGCATACCAATAACCTTTTTTCCTCCCCAAAGAGTAAGGTGCACCTACAGAGCCCCTGCTTGAACATACAAAGACACTTTTCCCCCCTGAACTCCTCACCCAACTCAGTGTGATGGGCAAAAAGACCCTGCTTCTTATTTGAAATTGCTGAAAACTGATTAGTGGAGTACTCAGGTTGGATTTACAAGGAGAGGGCAATATATCAATAATGAGAATACACACAAGTCTTCCTCAGATAACTGTCTATGCCTATTCAAGGGTTACGAGTAGGGTGGATAGCAGTACTCCTACTCACCCAACTAGAGTATTCTTGTCCAGTGATCTTGACAAGACCCTTTTATTTTTATTTTTTGGACAAGTATCCTGGAGTAGGCACACAAACTCTCTTCCCGATTTTCATCCTAACAGGGCCATTTGGCATTAAAACACACCTCTTAATAATTATAGAATGGGTTGAGATAATATTCTTTGTAATAGTTCTGAATAATCTTATAGTTTATTGTATCTATCATGATCTTAGATTTCTCTATCTTTTTTTGAGTAGCTTTCTTGTTATCAACTCACTAAGCATTGCATTTTTTTCCCTTTTAGGTCTATGTAATGGTCTTACTACTAGTACACAGATTGCTTTCACTTAGCATTTAAGTCAAGCATTCTGGTTTGCACAGCACTACTGTCTCTTCAAAGTGTTTGCCATCACCAGTGGCATCGTTTGTCACCAACCTGGATTTTGTAGTCTGAATAAGACAGGCATGTTCCATCTGTCATATTTCATACTGTTTTTTAATGTAGTGAAGAGCAATCTATTGATAATGACATTTAAATGGAATATTTTGTAGACAGCAATGAGGTCACCCCTGAGCCTCCTCTTCTGCAGGCTGCACACCCCCAGCTCCCTCAGCCTCTCCTCACAGGGCTGTGCTCCAGGCCCCTCGACAGCTTCGTCACCCTTCTCTGGACACATTCCAGTACCTCAACATCTCTCTTGAATTAAGGGGCCCAGAACTGGACTGAGGACCTAAGGTGTGTCCACACTGTTCCTGATACAGACCAGGATGCCATTGGCTCTGGATGATAGGTTGGACTGGATGTCTTGGAGGTCTGGTTGATTCTATGATTCTGTGATTATTGATAAAATTACTTGTTGGAAACACAAATCTATGATCACTTGGGAATTTGAGGATGTATGTCTTTTTGTGTATCATGTCAGAGAAGAGACAACTCTGACCTATCTGCCCCAAGAAAAAAAATAGTTTTTATAAGATGGTGTACTAAATTCTGTTCAAAGCACATCTCTGGCAGAGTTAGACATTACTACTCTCCTTTGTTCTCTCTAACCTCTTTCAGCCTATGCATGTTTCATCTTCCTTGCCTCAGATTTGAGTTACTATCAGATCCACCATTTAGACATTTTCACCTTGGCAATGGCAAATACCAAGCAGCACAACGTTTGTAATGTTTCTGGGCAAACAATGAGCAACAGAATTTCTCCCAGTAGCCAGAACCCTCTGAACACTAGCCTGTAACTTCCTTTACACAGAGACATGTTCTGTCATTCTGTGATGCATTTGCTCAGGGACTTCAAACATGTTTATACATTAGACTATCCATCACCTGATAAACACATTGATCACATATTTGGCACAGATCTTCCCTGTTAGGTTTAGAGGACTTTTGACACACTAATGAAGTTTTGAAAGATCGTGCACATAAAACTAACTCTAACCTTGGTCAGGTGAACTACAACGTTTCTCACGTTTGCTGGGGTTGTGGAATTTATTGTAGATCTCTTCAGGAGCTGACAGCTTGCCTTCCAGTTGCTGTGCATAATTTTGATGATCGGTTCAGACCAGGTCTGCAATATATGTCAGGGGGATTGGTGAGAAAAATAGCATGCAGTTGAGGAACTGAAGCATACCATAATAGAGACACAAGAGGACTGAACCGAAATTCTCTGTACTGCCATCATTTTGCCACTTTCTATCTTTGCACTACAAAGCTTCAACCTTAATAAAATGATTCTTATAGTGTGTAGATCTAATTTATGATCAGGAGAGAACTGTACCTGTTGATTTAAATGCTGTATCTGGGAAAACAGAGAGCTTATGCTTTATCTTGTACTACAAAACACATAGGGTGATGGTTCAGGCGTGAGGAGCTCCAGAGAGGGTTTTGGGGGAGGTGATGGACATAGAAATGACAATGGTTTCCATTTATTTGTCCTCCCTGCTTATCTCTGTCCTGTCTTATTTCCTTGTACTGAAATATTTGGTTCTACACACAAATTGCCTTTCCTTTCACTTCAGTTTCTTTCAGAATTTTAATTTGGACCTGGGGGCTCTCTTATATATATTTATTCAATGCTTGACACAGTAAAGCTCTGATCTCAGCTGGGCCCCCTGGAAATTTAAATTTTAACTGTTGCTTGAAAGATGCAGAGTTTAAAAGGAAGTTCCTGATAGTCTAGCTTTAGGCCATAAAAACAATACCCTTAGAAAAGCACTTAATAGTCTGCAAAATGATCAGCATTAGCCAAGCTATTTACACTTACATGGACGAGAATAAAAATTTGAATGATATGGCAGCTACACTCTATCTCCTCTATTTCTGCACTCAGTGAGACAGCTCTGGTGGGAGTAAGCATTTCCATACTGCAAACACTCATTTTTTTTTTAATATGTGCTATTAATCATGCAAGTAAAACTAAGGCAGAAATCCACATTTGGCTTTCTGCTCCGTTAATCACAAGGCTAGTCCTCCATTTTTACTGCCCCATTAAGATGGGTCTGTTCTATCCCAGCTCATGAACAGATGCAGAGGGCAAACTATCACAGTCCTGCATTCCTCCAGCCTGCCTGGTACTTGTCACTGTCATGTGATGGTGATGACAAAGGTTGAGTGGTGACAAACGCAGAGTTTTTAAGGGACTGAACTTTTGTGCTGAGGCCACAGGCTCTCTGCTGATGGAGGTTGGGAAGGGTGACACTCTTTTCCCCCAGCACTTCTCGTTAGCTTCCTCACTTTACTAATGTCGTTTCACCCCTAAACTGCTGTCACGACGATGCTGTTTTCCCTGTGAAACCACTAGATGTCCCGAGATCTCTTTGGTTCAACATTTCTTTCAACAACCAAAGCTGTTACTAGGGAAAGAAAGAACAGCATCCCAGCTAAGCCTTGAGAACAATAGCATATTTGCTGGTGGGGAACATTTTCCAGATTAACATAATATCTGCTTTATAAATGGATTCAGTTCAAGCACTGAAAAGGAAAGTAGTATATATATTAGAGAATTTATCAATATCTCTGTTGAAAGAGGGTGAAAGATGGTTCCTCAGGGCTCTGCTGATAGAAGCAAAAAATTAATATTACAGAGATGGAGATCTCTCAGTTGCTCCAAATAACAGACACTTCTGCAGAAATTTAGCATGCCTAGGAAAGGCATCCTCAGAAATGCAAAGCACAGTAAGAAACAGTTAATACTGTCAAGCATTACTGCACAGTAATATAAGCTAAAGCGACGCCACTAGTCTTAGTGCAGTTACTGCAGTTTGCATCAACATTAAATGAAAGCAGATGACTCCCTGCCTACTAGACTTGCATCAGACTGCACGACCTCTGGGGCACCTTTACCCAGATACAGTAAACCTCAGAAGTACCTGCTAGCCTTTTAAACTAGTTAGGAGGCCCTTGCTGAATATAACAGGAATATCTTACTTAAGTGTGCACAAGCTTTGCTCTGGCATGACCAAGGCTTCCCCAACATGGCAGCACAGATTGTGGAAGGGCTGTGATTCAGTGAGCAGACCCTGCCTTACCAAACTGCCTAATCTAGATGATCAGTAGCTACCATACAACAGGCTTGTCCTGCAGCTGAGACATAACTGACTTACATACCTATTTTAAAGCATGAATTCATCCTCAATCTACTCAATGGGCACCTTGGGGTAGAATTTTACTGAGGTAAAGATCAGACATCAGCTATTTTTCAAGATATTGGAAAAATATTTGCCATATGCACCTCCATCTAAGGTTAGTGGGTTCTGTCAGAAATAACATAAGCTGACTGTGACGGTTTGGGAGTTCCCTGCCCCCCCCACACTTGTAAAATGACCCAGACTAGATCTTAGCCAGCTGGAAGTTAAGAGATGAAGCTCTATTTACAGCTCAGCACAATATACAAGCAAATATATACAGTATATACAGGAATATTTACAGAAATATACAAGGCAAAGGTAATACAGACACACAACTCCCCTCCCAGAAATCAGAGACCCCAGGAGGGGCTCTCAACCACCCTTCCACCTTCTCCCCACCCCCACACCTTGCCCCAAGGTTTGCCTTACATGCAAGGAGGATTGACTGGGGAGGATTAGAAGAAAAGTGATTGTGAAGTTATTCAGCAGAGAGGAGAAACCAGAGCTGCTAGAGAGCCCAAGAAGCTGCTTGCCCCTTGAAGCTGCTAGCCCAAGACCCAAGTGCCTCGTGACCCAGACTGCCAGCTCGAGAGACTCTCTTATCTTTTTGTAAACATCTCAGCAAGCCTATGAGTGAAGTAGACATCACCATTGTTTACCTTCACAGCCCACAGTATAATTTTCTCTATTAAAAATATTCCAATTAGCTCAAACCAGCACAGCTGACAAACCTTGTTTGGCTTTCCTTGGCTTTCTCGTGATCTCGGCACTGTTTAATAAGGGAGTATTCACCCCTGATATAGTTACTTCTGCCCAAGCATTTCAGTAGTTTTCATACTGAAAGCAAATATTGGGAGGTCTGTTTTTTAAAAGAGGTAAGGCTTGCAGAAATCAATTCTATTGCTCAAGTATACCCGTCAAATTAGTACTGGAAAGGGAAAAATAGCAAATCTGGACTCCCACCTCTCTTGCCTTGAGCACTACATGACCCTGCTATATTAATACACCTGCAAATGATCACCTTGCTTTATTCTCTGGTTTCTATGAAAAACTCTGTAAAGCAGATTGTGAGATCCCTACAACAGAAGAAAATTGATAAAATAGGTGGAACTGCTCTCAACTGAACAGTTGTTCCTCATTTCTACAAAAGCATTCATCATATTAGAGAACACAAAGGGGTTGAGACAAGCCTACCTGTGCCAAGCTTCAGGCACCACCTCTCCTCTTTTTTGTTTTCTTTCTGATATTAGAATGCATTTACTCTAGGTTGTAGCTTCAGGAGCTTTTAAGATATCACTTTTCTGTGGAACTCCAACAATAAATCACTAAGCAAGTAGTTCTCAGGATTAGCTAGCCCAGAAGCAAAACTCAGCTAGGCAGGATGTTGTTTTATAATCCCTATAATCAGTCTTACACTTAGGAGTTTATACATTATGCATCCATCCACGTGGATTCTCCTCAAAGTCTGATGTTTCTAAGTGTGGCAGCAGAAGTAACTTGGTGACCTGAAGACTGTATCTTGCTTCAGATGACTCAGAATGTACTGTCTCTTTGAAATGTGTAATATTGAAGTTGGATTTCGCAGACAGAGCTTTGGTAATTGAGGTTACTTTTGATTAACTGATACTGTCCATTTCCTGTTGAGACCTTGTACTTACTATATACAGATATTGGATAAACTGCATTTCACAGAGTCATAAAATCACTTAGGTTAGAAAAGACCATTAAGATTGTTGAGTCCAAGTGTAAACCTGACCCTGTCAAGTGCAGCATTAAACCACATTTACGCATCTTTTAATACCTCTGTGCGTGGTGACTCAACAACTTCTCTGAGCAATGTTCCAATGCTTGATAACCCCTGACACCACCTGAGACCATTTCCTTTTGTCCTATCACTTGTTAATTAGGAAACTAGACCATCACCCATCTCGCTATAACCCCTCAGGTAGTTGTAGAGAGCAATAAGGTCTCCCCTGAGCCTATTTTTCTCCAGGCTAAACAATCCCAGTTCCCTCAGCCCCTTTTTGTAAGACTTCCTCCTTAGACTCTGTCTTGGTGGGATTTCACGAGGCAGGAAATTATAAAATCTGGAGTTATTTTATTTCCAGAAAGCCCTGCCCACAACTTTATATAAAATTGGTTAGTTTCAGGTTCGGGAATTCTTTCGGGAAAATCTTCACAAGGATGCTTACAGGGAATTTAGTAATTCAGGAAAATCAGAAAGCTTGGAAAGGTTTGCTATAAAAATAGCTTTGACAGACTTACAAAATAAAGGTAGCCTGGAGCCTAGGGAACATCTGTGCTACTCACTGCAGTGGAGTAGGAAGTTGGAGGTGGTCCCTTGGCTCCTTGTCGGCAGTCTTTCGCGGCAGTGCCTTGAAGTGAGGCAGCACAGGGTAGAGCTCAGGCTGCTCACAGAGTAACTACGATTGCGGCAGAGGCAGTTCCCTTTTAACAGGCAGGCAGCAGCTGACAGTTGAGAGCAGAGTCTGTGCTTTCTTGTCACCGTTCTTGCCGATGCCCCTCAAGGACCGAGTCTGAGTCTGACGCTGGCTGGACTGATGCTGGCAGTCTGTGGCTGGCAGTCCGTGGCTAGCAGTCTGTGGCTAGCAGTCTCCAGTGCTTCTGTGTTTCTTTCTGCCCAAGTGCTCCCAGTGCTCTCGGTGCTCCTGGTGCTCCCTAGATAATGTGTCCCGTTGCCATATCTCTATGCTGAGGCGATTTGCTGTCCCCCGTTCCAGCCTGCGGGGGTGGGGTAGGGTACTTGACACTTACTCCATTCACATTCCAAACCCCCAGCACCAAAGGTGGGGGGAAGCAGAACAATTTCACACCCCATTCAAACCTTTGGTGGGGCAGGGACTTGGTTGTGCCCCACCACAGGCTCATCTTCCTTGGTCTCGTTTGGACACACTCATTTCCTCATACTCACTTGGGAATTTATGTGAAAATGTTTGCAACCTTCTCTCTCCTCCACCTTTTTCTTCCAGCATTAGTGATGTGTTACATGCTCCTTTGTTTTTTATTATTTCTAAATTATTCATCTCCCATTGAAGCTCATTGAAGCTACAAGGCAAGGCAACTTTGTGTTCAACTAACAGCAACATAGAGAAAACACAACTCTCCAAGTGGAACCATCAGCAAGAGCCACAGGTAAAGTCTTAATCCCCAAATGCCTGCTATCTTTTAACTAAAGGATTACCTAGGCCAAAACCACCACAGGAAAGTTTTAGCAGCTCTAAGTAAGAAAAATAAAGACCCATCTTTTTCCCAGACCCACTCACTCAGCACTGCTGAACATCACATTGCCATCCTTATCTAAACCACTTTGGAAAATCTGTTGCTGCCTTTAGAAGACCAGGTAGAGTATTTAATGGCTGTGATGAGCAGAGACCCTATTAACTCAGGTGGTTCACTCTATGCAGTTTCATTGTACTATGGATGTCTGATTTTATAAGAGCAAAAGCCAAGGGAAGGAGTATTTTGAGAGTTAGAGGGTGATTTCTGCATCAAAAAGAGGTATTAGCAGCAAAAGAGGAGCACATTTTGCCTGAAACCCTTTACCACTAGGAAGGAAATTGTTGTTTTCCACTGTAACTCTTTTCTTGTGAAAGGAGTGGTCAGTGTTTAGAGATCTTCACTTTCAGAGGAGATAGCACCTTGGAGTCCTGTAAGTTTTAATACAAAAATAGACCATAATAGCTACGTCTGTGAGGCAGTGCCAGAATCGGAATAAAGTATGTTATCCTGTGATGTAATTTTCTTTTCAAAGGCTTCACTCAAGCCTCAGAAAAAGCCTTTTTCCATTGGCATTTAACTTATCCTAGAGCATACTGGTTTGTGTTTGCTGGTTGAGGTCTTCTCAGGTAGAAGCCTTTCTCAGCTATAAATAGTTGCATTTTTAACATGTATCTGTTCTTCCTTTAGGATGCAGTGGTAAGTCTGCTGTCACAGGATCACACTATCACGGAATGTTGAGTCCAACCCCCTGCCAAAGCAGGAGCATACAATCTAGCTCAGTTCACACAGGAACACATCCAGACTGGCCTTGAAAGTCTCCAGAAAAGGAGACTCCACAATCTCTCTGGGGAGCCTGTGCCAGTGCTCTGGGACCCTTACAGTAAAGAAGTTCCCCCTTGTGTTGAGGCAGAAAGTCTTGTGCTGAAACTTACATCCATTGCTCCTTGTCCTATCCCAGGGAGCAAGTGAGCAGAGCCTGTCCCCCCTTCCTGACCCCCAGCGCTCAGATATTTATAGACATTTATTAAATCCCCTCTCAGTCTTTTCTTTACCACACTCAAAAGCCCCAGATCCCTCATCCTCTCCTCATCAGGCAGTGCTCCAGTCCCCTAATCATCCTTTTAGCTCTCCACTGGATGCTCTCCAGCAGGTCCCTGTCCCTTTTCAACTGGGATTAAAAAATAAGAGGGCAGAATCCCAACTTTAATATTGGGAATCAGAGAGTAGGACCTTTTACCTGGGAAAACGTCTGGAGTTGGCATTGTTCTGATGCAGTTGTGATGTCCACAGTAATGCATGCTGCATAAAGAATCTTGTCTGTGGCTGTTCCTTAGCCAAGCATATCCCAGCCCTGATCCCTTTGAAATGGCAGAAGCACAGAGGAGAGAACAATGCTGTCTCTTTTTCTGGTCACTACAAAAGGCAAGCAATGTAGGTAAAGTGATCTTGGAGTATCTGGAAGTGGAGATCCCAAACAGTCTCACAAAGGAGTGATTTTAAAGTGAGTACAAGAGGGTAAGATGAGGATGAATACATTAAGAGTGAATACTTTAAGAGAACTGCAATAAATGAGAGCTTTTACATTATGGACTGGTTACCACAGGATGTGGCACAGACTGTTACAGAGAGCATTTGAAAAAGCAGACTAGATTGAGTGCTATTGAGTATACCAATAGCAAGAACCATCCTGTCTCTTCAGGGGGCCTGATTGTTACCTGATTTTCTAAATGTGTCTTGTGGCTCTTTCTAACGCTGACTTTAGCAAGAATTCTTCAAGAACATAACAAGCCATGAGAAAACAACAGATCATCAGCGACCTCATTCCGACTTTTGTGTCCATGAAAGTCATGCTGGATTTTTTTCAGACATGCAACATGCAGGATATTCATGACTTTTCCTGGCTGCAGTACACAATAGCACTCTTTCTGAAGGGCTGGTGTCCCACTGGCTTTTGCATATATCTGAGGTACAACAAAGTGCATGAGCAGAAGCACCTGGTACCACCTGCCTCATCCATATGGCATTTGAGCCACCATCTGTAGCTGCCTGGGGCTAGTAGAGCTGTGATGAGCAGAAGAGGTTGGCATGTTGCAGAGCCAAGCAACCCCATGGAGCAGAGAGCTGCAGGGCTACTCTAAGTTCTGCAAGGTTTGCTCTGTCTCTCCTGGGCAGGGGATGGCACATGCTGCAGGCATTGTGACGCCAGCATTCCAGTTAAATATTTAATTTTCATTTACTAGAGCAACAGGGGAAGCTGCAATTATGTTTTACAGGGAAAATTATTTTCCAACATGCAGGTTAAATTTTAATTTGTCAAAGTTTCCCCTACCTTTTTCTCCTTCCATAACCATAATCTCTCTTGAACCTCCATATTTAATTCGCATTTAATTCGCTTGAGTGACAGAGCAAAATGAGGTGAACTGGAGGCAGAAAGTACCTGACTAAGCACTTTTTGCTTCTCTGTGGGAGGTAGGCTGTACCAGACCCTACTATTTTAATGACCCCTACTATTCAGATATAACCACTTCATAATGTAAACCCCTACTATTCAGATATACCCACTGCATAATGTAAATCCTATTAGCATATATGGTCTTGGGCTCCCTGAGGGCCAAGCAACATTACTTCTCACCTTCATGGTAACAAAAATTAAATCTGTAATAAATTAAAAAGGTTACAAACAGGCCAATTTCTGAGCTATTAAAAATATGGGTTTCTGGTGCCCTGCATAGCAATATATATATATATACACACACATATATATATGTGTATATATATATATATACACACACTGAAAGCAGGATTTATGGTGGCTTGCTATGTGCTTTAAATATAATGAAAACAGTCAATTTTACTGTGTTACAGCCTAAATCTATCTTGGCAGCTCCTGCTTTAGCCTAGTTCCTGTTGAAACACGGGGCACTGAAGATGATACAGCTTGTTTACTAAACAGGTTTAGTAAGAGCTTCTCTTAAGAACAATGGTTCGTAGGTGTTTTGTTCTTTTAAATTGCCAGTAAGTGATACAGAGTTTTAGAATTCAGTTACTGTGAACTAAGGGATTGCCTGAGCTAATCTAAATTCTTCTTTTCTCTCTGTCTGCATATTCTAATGTGCATGATCTGGCTTCTTGTGGTAGTCCTCCACAATGGTATCCAAGCAGTTCTGTAGAGGCATGAGTATGCTGTGCAGTGTGCAGTATGCACCGCTACTGCCTGTGACTAAATTAATTTTACCATATCTTTCCTTTCTTGGTTTTTCTACTTTCCCTGAGATAATCCTGTGAAACAATTCTGCAGGCTACACTATGCAGCAGGCAAGAGGAAAAGGCACTGTTTGAATGGTACCTAGGAACCATGCAGATAAGGAAAATCTAGTCTAAGCACCAGAAATATCTTCTGTCTGGTTAACTGTGGATTCAGAAGAGTCCCTGTGCACATACTGGGACCTAAAACTACAGACTACTGAATGTCTTGGCTACGTGCAACCCTCACAAGATCAGCCTCAATGAAAGATCATAAACATTGCCTAATGATATATTTTTTTTTTTTGAGAACTTCACAAAGTGACTTCCACACCCAAGAGATGAATAGAAGGGAACTGTCCTGAGGTGTTTACAGGACTGCCTTCCCAATAGTTTTCCTGACAGTGATAACTATGTATCTGTATTGTACAGCTGTGGGAATCCTTCCACAGAGTCACTGAACAGAGAGAAGCAGGGCAAAGCTCTAGGGAGCAGCTTCCAGTGAATTAGCTACACTGATTCTCCAGGAAACTTTAAATCATTTGTTGAGTAGACATGAGTAGACTTCTGCACTAACCAGCAGTGTCAGCCAGGAGAAAGCTTGTGAGTCTACTGCTCTGCAGCACAGTCAGTCCGTGCTGCACTGCAGCAAGGCATAGCAGGAGTCAGCCTGACTGGTTTGAAGCCATTTCTCTGGCTTCATGATTTATGGTTTCTAGATATGTTCTCTTTAATGTTCTAGTCAGTAGCAGAAAAGGAAGAATACAGCTGTGGATGTAAGGAATTGCTGAGCAAGCAAAGCAATTTTTATAGCCACTCTGTGCTACCAGGTTGTACTGATGTCTGAGTCTGATCTTCAGTAACAGACCTTTATATCTGTTAGGTAAATCTACAGGTAAATCAAAGCTGCCTGCTAACAAAGCCCTCACATACCCATCCAGAGTCATGCTAGCCAGATGTCTGTGAATGGAGGAAGACCATTGCCTGATCATTTTGGCAGCCCATTTAATAGTTTTATATGTGAAAACAGGATCTGCTGTGAGTAGTGTGTCTGAATGATAGATGGCTGTAAATTACTTGTCTTTCAGGAAGGCATTATCCCATATTCAGAACTGATACTAAAGCCATAAACGTTTCTATGCCTCTTAATTTATGTAGGTTAGCAAATCAGCATATGGATGTCCTAATTATCTCTCTAAATGCCCAGTTTTCTTCAGTGCTGTGAACAACTCCAGTTTCATGTGTTATCATGATGTAGCAAGTTTCATAGCTTAGCTTGGTTTGAAACCTTTTTTTGCAAGAAATTGTTGCCTTTACTGCCTTGTGTGATTTTTAATTTTTTTAAATTCTAAAATGTTAATTTGTAATTTATTTTTATTTTAATAAAGACTGTTTCCCTGTATTAATCACAAGTCCAGAGCATCTTCCAGTAACTACTAGTATAAGAGCAAACTCACAGAATCCTTCTCTATCACAGATTCACAGTTTAGGTCATTTGGATTCCTGTCTAATGTCTGCAATTATTCTGTGAAATTAGTTCCTGGGAGGCTTTTAGTCAAGGCAGGAGAGTTGTGAACAAAAATCAGGGCTTCAGTCCTGTCCTAAATTCTGGTGCTTCTTATATTCCTGGATTTATAAAAAGATGAAATACTAATTTTTTTTTTTTTGCATGTCCAAAACTTTGTTGTATTTTTAAATTCAGATGCACCCTAGTGATTTATTTTCAGTTCTCTCTAGGAATAAGATTCTTCAGTATTTCTAAATCTGAACATTTTGTTGCAGTGACTCATGTCTCCTTCATTAAATTGTCTTTCCTTTGTCTACTGTAGTGATGAAAATATTTTCTAGAGTGGGAAGAGAATGTGTATCTCCATGTCTGTTTGTTCTCAGCTAGACACATTACAGCTTTTCCAGGAGCTGCTTTTGTCTCCAAATCGTGTTGATTGAAAATTTCTTCACGAATCTTCTAGATACTTTTCTTTTCCAAGCAGGTGTCCACTGTAATTCACGCTGTCACCCTTATTGTCAGCTTCAGCAGTGAAGCTGATGATTAAGTGGTCATGAATGACTAACTCTCAGCCTTTGTATTGAACTCAGTGGGTCTGGGCTTAAGCATGTTAGCAGGGCTGCAAAAGAGAAAGTTATGCCTAAGTGGCCAAACTGCATAGAATATTGAGACCAAGAGATTGAGGTGGCTTGTCAGAAAGAAAGAGGTGCAGAAGGAAACAAAAGATTGCAGTGGCAATAGGTGCCGCTAGTAAGATGGGAAAAAAATAATGAAGCACATAAAAGGTACAAGGATTGAAGGATTGAAAGAGGAGAAAAGGGGAACTAAATTTAAATAGAAACACTACAGCTAAAGAGACATCAGTCTATATATGCCTCCAACAGAGTCATGAATGCTGGCACTGTCGTATCATTAACTAGAGGTCAATGGAGACCATGCCATCAAATGGTAAATACTATGGATGAGTGATCTTATAAGCTTGATCATAGAGAGCACATCTAATATCTTCAGATGTCTTCATTTGTAATTTTCACTTTTCTTTCCCTGTAATTCAGTGGAGATGTGAGATGCTGATACAACCACTTTATAATGCTGTTTGTCCTCTTTTGAGGTATCTGGCTTTAAATGACTCACGTAAACTAAGCTCAAAGTTATCCTTTTTTCCTCCGGCAATTTGTATTTACCACTACAGATAGCTGTGATTTGAACTTCCCTGAGTTTAATAATTACCCAAACAGAACAAAATGTCATTTTAAGCATGTTAATAGGACCAAGAGAAGGTAGTTGATAGAATGACCACCTATAGACTTTAGCTCCACAACTGGATTATGATTTGCAGTTTCCTGAGGCTGCTGCAAAGGAGACCCAGGGACCATCTCCAAATTCCTACTCCACCTTCATGAGTAAATGTGTGCTCTTTTGGCCTTTCCCTAGGGTTCTCTCCTCTGCCTCTAAGTGGGGTAAAGCTATCTTGTGGCTTAGCCTTTTCCATTTTCTGACTTTCCTAAAGTACCCAAACTGCTCATAAGTATAATTGTGGAAATTCCTGACCGAATTAGAACCTTAAATAAAATTTAACTGGTTTTGTATTTCATTTTGGGGCGGGGCTTTTTTGGAAAATAAAAATAACTATATTTTTATAATTCCTGCCTCATCAAATCATTCCCCATTAAATCACTGGTGGAATGACATCTCCCTGCCTTTTAATTTGATCTAAAGAGTCGGCACCAAGGTTTAGTGCACTGGATGACAGTTTCAAAAGATTTTACATGCTCTGATAGGCAGCAAGATAAATACCCAAGCTTCTTACAATAGAGAGGTATTCTCTATTAATTTTAAGTTAAAAAGAAAGAAATTGTGCTTTAGTCAGTTCCAGGTTTCCTCCTTTTTTTTTCCAAACTGATAGAACTTTATCTGGCAATGCTCTTGAGCCTAAAGTTTGCCTTTTCTCTGTTGGATCGTTGCATTATGCTGAATTTCCAAGTTTTGAAGTACTCATTTCATATTCTGTCTTCAACCTGTCTTTTGTGAGATTTAAATCTGGGGAAAATTACATCTTCAGCCCTTGCGTCGGAGCCTTATATGACATAAATCCATATTCTGTTTCCCCAAACAGAACAAAATGCTTATTGCACACTAACTTTTTTACATTATTATTGACAAATCCATCATGAATTGATACATTGTTAGTTTTCCCCCCCAAAGTACTGAATTTGACTCTGCTAATCAAGTATGGTACATTATACACCTCGTCATACTTTATCAATTTACTACAGCCGAAGAGAGAAAACTCAACAGGTGAGGAAAAAAATCCAGTAATACAGCAAAAGACAAATCTTGTCATATATTTCTGTCTGATGTTTGGAGAGGTTATCCATTTACAAGGATTGAATCATATAGGATACCCCTGAAATAGTTTCTTCATCAGTATTGACACATAAGGATATCAACTCCATGAATCACCATATCCTGAGCTGTGTGGAACTCCAGTGACCAGGATCAGGCTGATCTTCAGCAACAAGCTTTTTCAGCTGTCTGGGCAAAAAACATCTCCTTTACCCTTTAGCTACAGGGTACTGCAGAGTAGCCTTTCAGTTTTTTTCTCTCTCCTTTTAGCTATTAATGAACTAATACAAACTATAAAAAGAGCATCCAGATATCATGGTGATAAGTGCCTTAAAAACATCTGTAATGATAAATAATTCAGGTAGTGATTTTCTTCATGAAGCTTTTAAAGTATATTAACCAGAAACTTTTATAAGGAACAAAGCTTACATTATAAACACATATGTGTATGCAAAAAGTAATGAATAGAAGAAGAAGCATCTGCAGGAACATAATATTTTTTTTTTTAATTTCTATGCTCTTCTTGTTCTGCCACTTAGTCAGCTCCTTCCACTCCCTCCCAACAAAAGCAAGTCAAAATCAAAGCTTCAACTCAGTTTAGAAAAGTTTTCATACATGATAGTACAATAACATCAGTGTTCAGTGGGATATGCTTACTCATGGCAGAGAAAGTTCTGTTTGGAAGCTTTTCAGATAAACTGGACATACATAAGTGTTGAACAGACATTTATGAACAGAGTGCTTATTAAAAAAACAGACCAAAGTGAACCAAACCAAAGCGACATCTGTTGAGTTATTTAGATGTAATGTTCATATGAGGGATCAGAGCTCATGGACAGGACAGACAATTCTTATTTGAAAAGTGATTCCAAGAAGCTTTGTATTCTTCAATTACATCATGTGAGGCATTCCTAACTGTTGTTCTGCTGAAGTCTTATACCCACCTACAAAACAACTAGGGGGATGAGGAGTTAGAGAGCAGCCCTGTGGAAAGGGACTTGGGGGTACTGGTGGATGAGAAGCTGGACATGAGCAGACAGTGTGTCCTTGCAGCCCAGAAGGCAAATCATATCCTGGGCTGCATCAAAAGAAATGTGGCCAGCAGGTCCAGAGAGGTGATTCTGCCACTTTACTTGGTGAGACCTAACCTGGAGTACTGCATCCAGGTCTGGAGCCCTTGTTATAGGAAGGACGTGGACCTGAAGGAGTGAGTACAGAGGATGGTCACAAAAATGATCAGAGGGTTGGAGCTCCTCTGCTGTGAGGACAGGTTGAGGGAACTGGGGGTGTTCAACTTGGAGAGGAGGAGGCTCTGAGGGAATCTAATAACAGTCTTCCAGTACCTGAAGGGGACCGACAGAAGGATGGAGAGAAGCTGTTTACGAAGGCCTATAGTGACAGGATGAGGGGCAATGGGTCCAAGCTTGAGAAGAGTAGATTTAGATTGGATGTTAGGAACAAGTTCTTTACTAGGAGGGTGGTGGAGCACTGGAACAGGTTGCTGAGGGAGGTGGTTGAGATCANACAGCTGTAGAAGTCATCAGTAAAACACCAGTCTATCTTAACTTCTTCCTCCTGTTTTTCTGAGTTGTCCTCTGTGAGTGCAAATGTCTCTATACTCTGAGAATCTGAATTTCATGCAACAGTCCAGTTCAGCAAAAGCTATAAAGAAGCNACCTTGACAAGGCCCCGGGGGGATGACCCTGCTGACTACAGGGGGCTGGACTAGGTGACCTCTAGAGGTTTCTTTTGGCCTGGACCATTCTATGATTCTATGATTCTGTGATTCTATGATTCTATGAAAACATTCAAATTACAGAACTGGTTAAATAAAAGTAGAATTTTGAATTCACATCCTGGCCATTAGTAATGGGTTATTGAATATTACTGCATCTTCATCTCTCTCTAAGTCCATTTAGATTTATGAACATGTTTGTACATTTCTACATGTGTGCAGAGGCTGCATATTCACTAACACTGAAAGTAACAGAACCTGATTTTGCAGACAGTTGACTGTTTTAGGAGGGTACAGAGGTTCAGGTTCTGGGTCAAAGTGATTTTCATTGTATTGGGAAAATACAGTGCATAGGGCTGAGGGTTTTCTAAAGGACATGAAACATCCTTCGAGACTATTCTTTCTGTGTGCCTCTATTCACCATCTATAAATGTGGGTCCTCTCTGTAAGCCCTTTAGATCTATTATCTCTAAACATGTAAGTTTCTAACTGGCAACTAGTGACTGTTGCATAGTTATAGCAGCTTAAAAAAAATATCCCCCTTCAGCATTCATATAATTAATTCTGAATGAAAAGGTTATATGTATAATACAGGGAAGAATGATACCCCTACACATACACTCTCTCTCTCACACAAACACACATGTGCACCTTTTGAGTTGCTGGAATTCCTAAGGGAATAAATTTAAGTTTGTGGAGTGTGACAAAATGAAAGTGAGATCACCTCTTGCCAGACCGTGGGGAATAGCAGCAGCTGCCTCTAGGATTCTGCTGTGTCTGCACTGCAGATTACAATTAGGTGTGAATAAGAACCACTGCAGACATCCTTCACCATTGTCTTACAGGATCCTGGATGCACTTTATTACTTGAAAGATAGCTGTGAAGGTTTGGGAGTTCCCTGCCCCCCCACACTTTACAAAATGACCCAGACTAATACTCAACCAGGCTGGAAGAAAGAGATGAAGCTCTATTTAC
>VWYK01098740.1:0-30730 GCA_013399775.1 Semnornis frantzii
TGCATTTCTGTGTGGACCACCCTAGATGATCCTACTTTTGGCAGGGGGGGGTTGGACTTGATGATCTCTGGAGGTCCTTCCCAACATTCTATGATTCTGTAACAGGCTACAGAAACTATATTGTCAGTCAGCAAACTGAGTGACAATAAAAGACTATAAAGGAGAGAGAAGCAATTGTCCCAGTCCTGGGCCACATCAATGAAAACAGCAAAAAAAGAACATATTTAATTAGCACCTACTTCTGGAGACAGCAACTATACTCTGAAATGAAGTTTGAAGGAGAATTCTCACCCTTCTTACCCTGTCATCTGCAAAGAGATGAAGCAGGAAGTTTGGTTGCTAACTACTGAAAGCTTCTGTCCTCTGTTTTCTCAGTTCCCCATATGTCTTCCACTATTTTCAGCACTTAAAAAGTCTTACCTGGATCTGCACTGCCCGTTCCTAGCTGTGCACATGCATTATCATTTTCTTGCAAGGCTTTTTTAAAGTAAAAAATTCCTAAATTGTGCTTTCCCATTGCAAAATGAATGCAGCCAAGATTGTTCCAGAACATACAGCGTAAGCATTCACCTGGAAGAACAGCAAAAAAAACACTGCCATAAACTGAAAACTGTAGCCCCCTTCAGATCCTGGAAGGTTACTCCAAGCTCTCCTGGAAGCCTTCTCTTCTGCAGGCTGCAGAGCCCCAACTCTCTCAGCCTGTCCTCACAGCAGAGCTGCTGCAGCCCTCTCAGCATCTTGGTGGCCCCCTCTGGACCCACTCCAACACTTCCATGTCCTTCCTGTGCTGGGGGCTCCAGAACTGCACCCAGGACTGCAGCTGGGGTCTGAGGAGAGCAGAGCAAAGGGGCAGAATCCCCTCCCTTGCCCTGCTGCCCACACTGCTCTTGCTGCAGCCCAGCACACAGTTGCTGTCTGGGCTGCACTCACACTGCAGCCTCATCTTGAGCTTTTCAGCACCCCAGACCCCCAGGGCCTGTTCCTCAGGGTTGCTCTCAGCCATTCCCCAGTCAGCCTGGAGCTGTGTTTGGGATTGTGCCTACCCAGCTGCAGGACCTTACACTTGGCCTTGTTGAATGACATGAGGTTGGCCTGGGCACAGCTCTGTAGCCTGTCCAGGTCACTCTGGATGGATCCTTGTCCTCTAGCAAGTGACTGTGCCACACAGCTTGGTGCCAGCTGCACACTTGCTGAGGCTGCACTGATTCCTCTGTCCATGTTACATCCTTGTCTCACAAGCATTTCAATGACCTACACTGCTGTATACTGTTCTGGGTCTCTTGGGACAGTTGACCTGAAATTACCTACATGTAAGCAGCGACATATTTCCAGATTTTGTGCACTATACCCTAGGAGAGACAGGTATAATGTCAATTTGACAGACTGCAAATTGAAGTCAGTTCACCTAGAGGTTCTCTCAGAACTCAGCATGCAATCACTTCAAGCTTTCTAACAGATGATGCAAAATTGTACACATTTATGTGCAGTTCTACTTCTGTGCATGTCTACACATACCCTTTCTAGACATAAAAATAACTTCAAGTAGCACACAGTAGAAGTCTTCACTTCACGAAATACATTTCCTCCACAATCATCATTACAACTGCTGCAACTCTTCTCCAAGTGCAATCTGAAATTTCCTTTCTAAATCTGTTACCTTCTGTTCCATGTCTTAAAGACCCCAAATATGAGGACTGCAATTATTACAACTTCACAAACCCAATTTCATAGCCAACAGCTGCATTAGACAGCTCAATGAAAAACATAACAATGTTATGGAAGGAGCACAAGACAGATGGAAACATACTGAGCATGTAAACCCAAGACAGGCAGGGTCTACACCCATAACTAATCATCAGTACACTAAGTATTACTACCAGTGAGTAGCCCTATTATACTCCAAATGTAAGTACTTGCAGAATGAAGGTTTTCTCCTTTACCTGTTTTCATGAAGCCTGGATGTTCAGCAATGTTTGCACTGTTTAAAAGTTTGACTGCTTTACGATAATTGCCCCTCAAATATTCAAAATTGCTCTTAAGGAAGAGAGAAGGAGCTGACTGTGGAGGAGAAAACAACAGTCAGTTATCTCTTATTATTTCTACTGCTAGTGTTAAATTACTCCACAAACACCTTGCTTCTGCTGCCATTGAAAAAAATGTATGAGCTCAGATCCTAATACTTTCAAGTAGCACCTCTGAATTCTTAAAACTATGCATCCTCCTGGTTACTGTTTTAAAACCCAGCATTACTCCACACAACTCTGTCAAGGCAATGGCTAAGCGCAGAGGATCTGTTTTATCTTTTATCTGCAACCTGTCTTCTAGTACAGTCCTCCCCATACTTCCTTCCCTGTGGATTTTAACAACATCCTCCTGGCCTGCCAACAGAGACCTCATGATCCAAGAGGATTTCTCTCAGACTGGCAGTTGTTAAGATTAGCAAGAAAAGGGAAATGTTCTTCTCCCATTCCCTGCTCCTCAGTTAATGTAGAATTTATCTCAGTCCATGAATGCAATTCTGAGTTCAGAACTCCTATATATAAAGAAAAAAGCTTTATAGCAAGAGGTAAGCCTCCAAGTTTTCACACAAAAAAAAAAAACCCAAAACACAAACCCCAGAAAACTGTGTACCTCAGAATTAATATTTTTTGAACTATGAGCTGCTTGAAATGACTAATGACACTGAAGTTTGTAATACCTGTAACACTTATAGTAAACTAAATCTTATTTTGTTCTACTTAAGTTATAAAGCAAATTGAATCTGATTATTATGTAGTGTCACACTGTTATTTTGGCAATAAACAATGAAGTGCACTTTTCTGAGCAATGGAAAACTGCACCAGTAAGAAAATTCTTTATTAACTACACTTGCAGGAAAGAGATTATGAACTTGGCCAACTACAACTCCATTACTACTTGGCCAACTACAACTCCAACTCCATTGTGACTACATTACTACTTGGCCAACTCCAACTGCATTGTAACTACATTACTACTTGGCCAACTACGACTACCACTACATTATTTCAGACATCCATCTTCAGTAAGACCTCTCTTTGTGAGGAAAGTTTGCAAATTCGGTTTTAAGATAGAGAATATAACTAGATTAGAAAAACAGCCACCACCTTAAGAATACTTACATTCCCAGCTGTATTCATAACAGACTTGATCTCCCTCTTGCATGCTTTTAGAGACTTCATCTGTATATAGGCTCTCACCTTATACTGTTCAAAAGATTTCATTTGTTAAAACTCTGTAACTTGTACATGGATCTTAGAAAAAGAGCTGAATAAATTCATTCTTTTTGTTTTACAACATGAAATTCAAAGAGAGGCAGTATCACAATTCATGCTGAACTAGATTTGAAGCAGATGACACTGTCTTTTAAGAAAAAACTGAACTGATGTCTTTGTCCAAGTAATATGCAGTCACTTACCTGATGTATCTTAGATTTAGCAACTTCTATTAAAGCTCCACTTTCAGCTTTTTGATTTGAGGAATCTTTATTTGTATTACCACCTGACTGTGTGCCAAACAAAAAAAAAAAAAAAAAACACAAAAAGAAAACGTTACTATTAGTCACCTTTTAAATTCAGCTTACAGATTCTTTCATAAGCTATTTTTAATCAATCTCACATGAAGAAGAAAAATTATCTAAGAGTAAAAAAAAAAAAATACACCTCCCACTGTAACTTGAGCTTAACAATCAAAATCCATAAACAACCACACCAGCCCATGAAAAGCAGAATTCTATATTAACATTAGTGTTATGCTATGTTGCTCTGCAGTTGAGGTATTTTAAGAATTCTCTTACCCAGAAGGATGATAGGTACATTCTAGATTCTCTCTTTAATATTTTCTTCAGTAGCATTACTATATACTTAAAGATAAAATGTTTTATCTTAAGTGTGACATTCCATCAACAGGAAAAGCCTGAAGAGTCCTCTTTGCACTTCCAAGCCACTACTCATTCTATTGATTTTTTGAAAAGACACATACAAAAGATTTCATTTGAAAGTACACCTCATACTTTCAGATAGTATGTATAAAAAGATGCTTGATTTTCCAAGCTAAGCTACAGCATTGCAATTCTTCTCTGATGCTGACTTGCCTTTCAAACTTAAAGAGACTCATATGGTCATAATCCAACACAAATAAGGAAAACTAAGTATATCTGATCCTGAAGACAACTGTCCTGCCATTCTAAGTCCCTGACTTAAGAAACACTTCTTAGATCCCTGGGATTAAGAAAAAAAATAGGAAAAGAGGGAATAAACAGCTGCCATATACAATTAACTCAGTTACTAAAACATCCAAATGGATGTCTGAAGTTCTAGGTGATCTAACAGTTTTATAACTCAAAAGTATTTTAAAAGAATCACTTTGGATCAACTTCAAGAATACTTCCGGTAAAGACTTAGTGGTGTTCATGTGATTTTAAGATTACCTCATTTTTTCCATTCTTGCTGTTATTGTTGCCCTGTGAAATCATTTTTTCCAGAACAGCAAGCAGATGCAAGGCTTTCTCAGCTTGGTAAGTCAGCAGATATAAGTCCACAAGCAAGAAGCACACAGCCTGGGCAAATTTCTCTTCTGTATAAAGCAAACAAGTAAAAATTATTTTTGTTGTTGTACAGCTGTAATACCAAGCTTTCCAAACATAACTGAAGAAAAAACATTAACTACAAAGTGCATCTACATGACATTATGAGAAAAATCCACAGTTGAGGTTTTAAAAAACAAGGACCAAGAGCAGACATCTACACCAAAACAGAAAGGTAATTCATTCAAACAGCATCAGCATAGGAGGACAGATTAAAGACAGCTTAACATGTATTTCATGTTTAGAGATTTTGAGAACTGGTCTAAGCAGATCAGCACCAAAGATCCAGCATTTCAACAGACAGATGGAGCCATATGCATACACAGAATCCCACAGAACTTGAAAGGATTCCATACAAACACATCTCTGCTCGGCACTTCACAGAGTAAATCCCAGACAGGCATACTGAAAACTGGGAGAAATTGAAAGACAAACAGGGTCGTGTCTGCTTAATTTACTGAAGCCAACACACACGTAGCCTTGTCATTTTTAAATGCATGGAAATTCCACCACACCAGGTGCCATGGTTTGTAGAAGCTAGAGACTCCCTCTTCAGATGTAAGCACATGCAATTATGCAGGTACTTAAAAATGTGTGAACCCTGAGAAATACCCACCCACAAAGCTGAATGATGACTCAAAATACTAGATTTAAATAATTTCACTGAGTTGTACATATGACTTACATAAATACCTTTTACCAAAGATCTCTCTTGATTTCAGTATACTTCTGTGTCTCCAAAATACCTTCCCCCGAATTCAATTCCTGTCCTTGGTAAAACTAAAATGTATTCTTCATCCTGAAGCCTACCTTTTTTAGAAGCCTACTAGACAAATTACAAATCATTTGTCTGATAGTGAGAAAGACTGAGTAGCCTTTCTGTAGTTATTGTTCCTGTCTACATACCAAAAGGCTCTATAAACTGGTACAGCTTCTCTCCAACTGATATAGCTTCAGTGTACTGGCGCAGGTGATACAAAATAACAGCCTGATTGTAGTACAGCATACTGTTTTCAACATCATCTAAACCATCCATTTCCTCAACAACAGAGTGAACCTGGAAAAAAAAACGAAACCCCACTCACTGCATTAAACTTTCAAAACACATGATCAGTTTTTTTAGTGTCAAACATTAACACACACACACACAAAGAGACAGGTCAGTAAGAGTGAAGGTAATAAACTTTGCTGTTCCACACAAATCCAGCAAAAAAAAGGAAAAAAATCTTACAATGAAATAGCCATCAATTGAGAAGTAAAGTAGCATTTTCACATTTTTATTATTCCACAAGCTATTTCAGGTTAAGGAACTTTCTACTGAAAGAACATAGCAGGTCTTCTTACAGCTATAAAATCTGAAATGTTTCAGCTTCAAATCAATTTCAGCAATAACTAAACCCATAACTATAAAAGCAGTGTCATAGAACCATAGAATGGTAAAGTTGGAAGGGACCTCAAAGCTCAGCCAGTTCCAACCCCCTGCCATAGGCAGGGACACCTCCCACTAGTACAGGTCACTCCAGGCCTTGTCCAACCTGGCTTTGAACACCTCCAGGGAGGGAGTGATGTCCTAAATGACTAAATAAGACTCAAAGAGTAATGAATGCTACACTCATTCCTTTTGTAAAATCTAGGGAGCAAGACACTGAAGTTTTAGTCTTATTTCACTGAATGACCACCACCATTAAGAGCACTCAAAATTGAGTACCATGTCAAGATGTATTACCTGGTTCTTCAGCTGGTTAAGAGTCTGTCTCAAATTGTCTGTTGTGGTCTGGTTACTTTTACAGAACTCTGCGACAGCAGTGTTCAAAGTTATTTTGTAGTCATCTTTGTTTATGTCTTGCAGGGTATTTAGGTGTTGTAAACAAGTATCATAGTTTCCAGCCTGGAAATTGCACAGAACCAGAAAGATGCATTAGAAGATAAAGTTTAAACTAGCAGGCTACTAAGTTCTATGAAAGTATCCTCTGCAACTTCAGAAAGCAAACTAGTACTTCCTTTATCTACAGCAAGTGCGCTGCATCACAGGTCTACACACATGCTTCATCACCTGTGCAGAACAGTATGTATGAGAAGCCTTGAAGTTGAGGTCACATCCAAACCTCAAAATTAATTTTACAGAGAAAGGCCAACTGGAATAGTCTCTTATAAACAGATGTATCCATGAAGATTGTTACCCTGATTTCATCATATTATTTTAAGTTTCAAGATTCTTTATTTCCTCAGTTCTCATAATCTTTCCCCATCACATATACACTGAGTGGCTGAAGCAGTTTATGTAACTCCCAGCCCATTATTTTATGTGCATTCATTTTGTCTGAGCAAAGCATGAGCTACAATGCAGCCTGCAGAAGTCAGCTTAAGACAGGTTAGAAGAAGAGAGTGTTGCCTCCCCAGTACAGGTTTAAATAATGTTTTTACAAGTTTCAGCTGTTGAAGTATTAAATCATCTAGGCATGCTTCAAAAGAAACTAGGACACAAGTATGATGCTCCTTTGAGGTGTGATTTAATCAAGAAATCCCTTTGTTTGACATCAGAAACAGGCAAGGACCTCAGAACAGTTCATCTCTTTCTGCTTTCAGTTTGAGTCTCTTCTGTCCTTGCGCAGGAGGAATTTAGTGGCATCAAGAAACAAAAGAGGACTCCAGATTCTTTCAACTATGTTAATCCTAAATGATCCTTCACTCTCTACTCTTCAATTCCTGTAGAGAAGAAGCCCTTCTTGAACATGGGAGTGACATTAACCTTCTTCCATACTGTCTTCTGGGATGCCTCTCAATCTCCATGACTTCTCCAGAACTACAGAGAGTGGCCTTGGAACAAGGTCAGTCAGCTCTCATAACACCCTCAGATAGATAACCTACTGGCCCATCTATTTATAGGGGTCAAGCTTCTGTAACAGTTCACATATTGACTCCTCCTTCACTGACAGCAGGTCTGGTTTTGTCCCAACCTAGAATTTTATCCCCAAATCCTGGGGCCCAACAGTGCTGGTAAAGATATACTGAAAAAAGTGTTGAAAATCTCTACCTTCTCAGTGTTGTTGGTGACTAATTCACCTCTCCTGTTTAGCAGTGGGGCAAAATTTTCCTTGCGTTTCTACTTGTTTATGTAGCTGAAGAACCCTTCAAGTAGTTACAAAAACTAAAGATGAAATCATCACCACACCAAAACTATTGATCTGCATGTTGATCTGTGGGCAAGGTGGAAAACAGACAACCCTTTTACATGCCTTCAATTCTCAGAATCAAATGCCAATGAGCAAAAAGTTACTGAAAAACAGTAACTGATCTACAAAGCACTCACACCAGTGAACAATATTAGCTGTATTAAGATCAAATATATGCACCTTGTGTAACAACATCCTAGGTAACACACAAGTAATGAGTGAAACACAATGTTTAAATTCTTCCCTTCATCTATCTGACACATCTGAAACTGAATGCAAGGCATTGTGGAGACAGAGATGCAACGACCAAAAGGAAAAGCAGTTAGGCTTACTGTCACTTGCTACACAAGTGAAACTGAGAGACAGTACAAAGAAAGAAACTGGAAGACTCAGTACCTGATTCTTAAAACACACACACACAAATACTACAACAAATGAAACCATGCAGTAAATACTGCCTATAGGTGTTATGTGTTGAAAAACATGCTTTAAAGTGACAGAACAGTTCACAATGCTGTTTGTGAAAGAACACAGCAAGATGCTGAAATAAAAGAGGTCTGTTTGCTTGCTGTTTTTCAAACACATGGTTTCTTTACATCCTTTAACACAACATTTGTATCATCTCTTTAGAGAGATCATGCATTTCCAACACTGACACAGAAAAGCAGCCTGCTTTGTCTAAATAACTCATTATACAGCTAGTAAGGTTACTAAGTTGTGAGAATCAGGAGTCACTGTGCATTATACAGCTATTCATTTGAGCAGCTAGTAAGGTTACTATACATTACACAGTTAGTAAGGTTACTAAGTTGTGAGAATCAGGAGTCACTGTGCATTATACAGCTATTCATTTGAGCAGCTAGTAAGGTTACTATACATTACACAGTTAGTAAGGTTACTAAGTTGTGAGAATCAGGAGTCACTGTGCATTATACAGCTATTCATTTGAGCAGCTAGTAAGGTTACTATACATTACACAGTTAGTAAGGTTACTAAGTTGTGAGAATCAGGAGTCAATGTGCTCTTGCACACTTTCTTTGAGTATCCCTTTCAGTCTTCTCACACCACAGCAAAAAAATGCATGTGCTACAACACAACTAACGCTGCTTTTGGTATACTACCTCATTAACACATGTGCAAACATGCTAAGGAAACAGGAAAAATAATTACAAGCATCCATGTAGCATTACATGGTAGATTAGAGTCTCGGAGTTTGGCTTTGTCTTACCAGAAAAGCTTGTAATGCATTGCTGGACAATTCCTTTTCCTGATCAGTAATCCCAGAAGTACCTGCTCCTTCATGTTTCTCAGTACTTTGATCTGTAAAGGGGACAGAAGATTACAAGTTTGCAAAAGGAATGTCAGCTTAAGTAACTGAAGTCCTGCAAGACAACTCACAATGCACACATTTTAGATTTCTCTTTAGAACTGCAATCACACACTAGGATTATCTTTATCTGCACAAAATTTAATGGTCATCCACTGAGTTAGATGAAAAACTCATGTACTCTGTATGCTGCTCCTTAAGTAGCAAGGGATGCTTTAGGGAACGACATAAAAAATACAGTAAACACTGAAACTTCCAGCCAGTTCCCTGCTTTGGAAGAGTAAGTATCCCTAAATAAGAGACTGCAGGCTCAAGCCATCATTGTTAATAACCACTATCAGACCTGATATGTTTTTTAAAACTCTATACTTTTGTGCTCTTCAGTATACTCCATCAAATGCTATCTAGTAATTATACTGCCAAGGACAAACAAATGCTGCCTATTCAGCTTTTCAGCCTCACTCCTGATGATGTAGTACTTCCTTTGAATCGAAGAAAATTAAAACAGCTCAGAAAACTTTTGAGGTGCCAAGGATTTCTGCAACAACAGAGGAACAAGACACATCTCTCCTTCAAGCTGAATAGATCCAGCTCCTGCTCAAAATCTTGTGGTTGTACAGCTGAACAGAAAGCTGTCCCCTTCCCGAGGACCTCCAGAACAGCAGCAAATAAGCAAAGGCATCTTCCCTCAAGCTTTCATACCAACAGTTACCTTACCTGCTTCACTTGCTGAGCATGCCTCTCAGATTGTGCTGCTCAAAGTAGTTACAGTGTAGAGACTTAAGGCTTTCAAACTCTTGGACTTGATAATGCTTGCTCTGGCTCCTCACATAAAAGCTTACCTAGCAGAGTGCCATCAGCTGCTGAATGCATTACAGATTACTGCCACTGTATGCAAGTTCATAAAACAAGCATCTCAAATGAAGGTGGTCTTATGGAAGTCTGATTCCTGAAGTAGAATGTCCTCAGTTAAGTGAAAGATAAACCAAAGAGACTGTTGTCTAAGTGGTGAAATAAAAGCATCATATATATATATACACATAGCTGTTTGATGTACTCCCTAGAAGAACATCAGCATAGGTCTACAGATTTCACTGTGTCTCTAAATCTATTGGTACTGAAGCTGTGAACTATTTTAACTAAAACCAGAGCTGTCTCTTCTTCTATGAAGTCAATTTTATGGCTGTAATCCAATCAGTTGCACCTACTATGACTCACTAAACAAAGGTTTGTGAAACCTGAACTGGAAGCTTATCAAGAAAGAACAAAACTGAAGCCCAGCTGATGCTACTCTCTATGCTTTTTGCTCTAAAATACTTGAAACCTATTAAACAGCTGAAAGTTGTTCCCATCTACTGTAATCCTGTCACTCTTGTTTAGACCAGGACCTACTGCTTCAGTTCATCTTTCATGGACAGGAGTCAATCAGAAGCTGGCTGGTGCAAGGTATTAAAAAGGACCTTCCACAACAAAACCCAAAACCCCTTAATGCCAGTTTTTTCTTGTTGTAGAGATAAGACTGCTTGCAGTGCTTATAAACAAACACAGCCTAGGTCAGTACACATCACTCAGTACTGTACACTAGTTTTTCTCACAACTCTTTTCAGATACTGAGGAGTTTCAAATATAGAAATATACACCTGGAGTCCTGTGTACAGTTCTGGCGCCCCCAGCACAGGAAGGACATGGCACTGTTGGAGCCAGTCCAGAGGAGGCCGCAAAGACGCTCAGAGGGCTGCAGCAGCTCTGCTGTGGGGACAGGCTGAGAGAGTTGGGGCTCTGCAGCCTGGAGGAGGCTTCCAGGAGACCTTAGAGTAGCCTTTCAGGATCTGAAGGGGGCTCCAGGAAGGCTGGGGAGGGATTATTGACAAGGTCTTGCAATGACAGGACAAGGGGCAATGGGTTTGAAGTGTCAGAAGGGAGATTGAAAGTGGATGTTAGGAGGAAGTTGTTTGCAGTGAGGGTGGTGAGAGACTGGCACGAGTTGCCCAGGGAGGTTGTGGAGCACAGAAGCAGATCAAAGATAAGACTTATATTTTAATATAAATTATAATTTTATAATTATAATTTTAATCCTCCTGATTTGTCCCTACAGTGTCTTTTCGGGCCCGGGTTTAGCGAACACTCACTCATCCCCTGAAACCAAGGCAGACGGCATCAGACCACGAAGCATTCCAATCCCCCAGCACCTTCTGAACGCCTCAGCTTTGAAAAAACTCAGAAGCTCAACTTGTGACGCTGCTATTAAGCTCTAGGAGACACCCAACCCTGCCAGCTCGTTCAGAACGCCCTCCCCACGGGGCCTTTCCAGGCCAGGAGGGTGCAACAATTCATTTCTCCGAGAAGACGGAGAGCGTCTCCACACGGCCCAGCCGCTGACCCACACAGGCCGACCCGGGGCTGGCCGCACCAGCACTTCACAGCGGCCACCTCAGCCGCCGGAAGCCCACAGTCCTGACGCCCCGGGAGCACTACTTCGTCGGCGGAAGGACACTTCTCGCAGGCTGGAAGATACCTCTTCTTCCGCCCGGGATCTGCTGCCGCTCATCGCCCCTGCGCGGAAACGTATCCCTCCGCACCTGGCGGCCCAGGCCCGAGGGGCAGGCTGCTGACCGCGCCGCCTTTTCTCCTACTCACCCGCAGCCTTGTCCGCCGCCATTTCCCCTATCGCGCCGTGCGACCGCGCAGTCCTGGAGCAGTCCGATAGGGCCGAGGCTTCCCACGCTGCGCGGAGCGCTGCCTACGCCACCGCCAACCGGGCGCTGCCCTCCGGGACTACTTTGCCAGAGGCCGCGGCGGGCCGCGCCCAGCGCGCTGCCTGCGCCGCTCGCTCCTATTCGCCCGCCGCTTCCGGGTTCCCGGCGGCCTCCAACGTCCTGCCGTTGCCGGGGGACCGCGCGCCTGACGTCAGGGCGCCGCAGCGCTGCCCGCCGCGGGGGGGCAGGCAGGCGCATGCACGGGGCCTGCGGCGCCATGTTGCCGGGGTTGTCAGGGCGGCTTCTGCGCAGCTGTTTTGTGCTGCTTCCGCGACGGCGAATCGATTGGCAAGACTCGGGCCGCTGTAGCCAGGGCGTTCTGCCGGGTTTAGACGTGCCAAGATTGCCTGCCGAGCAGTCGGTGATGCTGACCCGGGAGCTTCCATCAGGAGTCACCGTCTGCAGACAAGTAAACATTCAAAATGTCTCCTAGCTTATGAGGGTGCTCAGCCTGACCGCTTAAGTGTTCTTAAGGTGCTCATCGCCATAGTAATAAACGCCGCTAAGGCGTCCTCATGTCTGCATCCCGAATCGCTAGAAGCATGGGATAGTAAGGTTGGAAGGGACCTCAAAGCTCAGCCAGTTCCAGCCCCCTGCCATAGGCAGGGACACCTCCCACTAGAACAGGTCACTCAAGGCCTCGTCCAGCCTGGCCATGAACAGCTCCTCCCTGGGCAACCTGTGCCAGTGTCTCGCCACCCTCACTGCAAACAACATCCAGTTTCAATCTCCACAAATCTTAAAAGTCTGAGTTCCACAAGATTTCTTATTTTAAACATGGAATCATAGAATGGTAAGGTTGGAAGGGACCTCAATGCTCGGCCAGTTCCAACCCTCTGCCATAGGCAGGGACACCTCCCACTAGTACTGGAACTAGATGACCTTTGAGGTCCCTTCCAACCTTACTATTCTATGATTCTATATATATAAGAAGTTTCTGCAGTCCGTAAGTATCTTATTCCAAGTGTCTGAATGTGTAGCATCTTCTTTTGTAAGAAATAGTTGCTGGAGCAGACCATAAAGCCACATGCTGTATTAGTATCTCCCAATAAAGTTGTAATAGCAACACAATAATGTGTTTATGTTTACTAATGTAATTATTGGCATTTTGTTTATTTGTATATATGTATTGTTTTGGAAAACAGCACATACCTGTGTACTGTTAGGGAAAGCAACAGAACTTCTAAAGGCAAAAGTACTCTACTACTGTAACTGCAGTTCTCTCTGACTTACTGAAACTGCACCCTGAGTGATGGAGCAAGAATGCCTCACCTGATGAGCATACACCTCCCTTTGGGGCTTGGTGCAATGTTCATTGCCAGTAGCTGCTTGTGGCATGGGTGCCACAGTGAATTTACTGTTCCCTGCTGTAGCTTTTCTCTAACAATCTTGTCAAAGCTCATGCAGCTTCAAGTACAGCAGCCCTGGTATCCAGCTTCTCATCTCTTTCACATCATGGCATCTAGAGGACAGCCACAAGAATGTGTTTTATCCATCAGACTATGATTTTACCACAGAGCTTGTTTATCTGAGGGGTATTTACAGCAATATTTCAGCACCATTTTGCCATGTTTGTGGTTTGTAGTTCTAATTTATTTCCCCCCTCATTTCAAAGGGACAGACAGGACAGGTTTTGGCAGTTTTCCCAATATAGATTATTTTAAAAACAGAACTAACCATAAAATCATGTTGTCCTCCTCCTTCTTATTAATAATCAAATCTTAATTGCTTATATTTGTGGAGGGTTCTGAAAGGAGAGAAGAGACACTTACCCTTTATTATAGTTCAACAATACAGTCATGGAATCAAAAATGTTGACAATTTTCCTTGAGAAGTACTGTGACAGCATCACTGCTTTCCTCTAAGGACAGTGGAGAGGGTTTCTGGACTGCATGCACATATAACTTCCATTCTGCCTGAGGTATAGTAGATCTTGCCAAGTGAGCAGATCAGAGAGTCTCTGATCTCAGTGAGGCAGGTACACCATCTGCCTTGGAAGGTACAAGATAAAATCAAATATGATGTGAGAGAAGAAAGTGTGTGAGATAAAACACTAAAATATTACCTCTCCTGGAGGTAGACATTTTTTGAGGGATGTTTGTTTGTTTGTGGTTTTTGTTTTGGCTTTTTGTTTGTTTGTTTTTTAAATCACAAAATAAATTACTACAATTCAAGCTTTTAGCCCAAAACTTGTTTTGGGAAAATAAACATGGTAGAAAGATGAGCAGACTTTTCTAAGCTTCTTTTGCCCATTTGCCAAGTCAGGAGACAACAGTAATTCATAATGTGCAAGGGAAGGTGCAGAGTGGGAGAGGAAGTTTTAGGGGGAAGAAAGCGTGTCTGCTCACAGGCAGCAAGTGGTCCCAGCATCTCATTCCTCCCTTGTCCAGCACCTTCCCTTAGCAGGCTAGATAAAGTACTCAGATTTTCCTCTCTTGAGTTTGGCCTCAAAAACCAAACTTTTAAAGAGCTTATTTTAAGTGTGTGAAAACTCAAAACCTGCAAGACAGCAATCTCCTACCTGGCTTTGCAGCAGATGGAGATAACCTTTCCACTGATCATATGAACAAGACTTGGCTAGTGGAGGAGAAAGTCAGGATTTGTGACATCCCAAATCACTGCCAGAAGAGGAAGGTATGGCCAGCTCCAAAGGCAGCTCTGAAAGTTAAAATTCTTTTCCTAGATAAAACAGTATGGAAATCTTGCCAACACTTTGCTGGCTTAGTAAATTAAAAAATACAAACGACTTTATGTAAGAAATACTTCACGGCGGCTGCCCATCCTTTGCCACTCTGAAGTTTAACCCCTAGATGGCATTACACAATAAGGCAGATTTAAGTGCTGTTTTCCCCCTGCAGATGAAGTTCTTGCTTAAAATGTAAACTAGTGTAAATTGGAGTCTTCTGAATGCAGCTATTAGTCTCAGCTTGGTAATCTTTTTTCTGAGCCTGTCTCAAAGTCAAACACACTGCTGTGAATCTCAATTACATACAGTATTTTTGCTTTCAGAGTGCTATGAAGTATATTTTCCTGGAAAATTGTGGTGCATCACAAACTATTACAGTTTCTGTTCTGTCTATGAGCAGTGAATAAACAAGCAGAGGCTGTGTTTACTTTGGCAGTTCACTGGGAGCTGAAGGAATAGATTGACAGCTGTAAACAGCTGGTGCTGAGGTTCCTCATATCTCCATTACACATTCTCAAAATCCTTGAAGTAAAGCTCTTACAAAACTTCCCCAAGTATCCATTTGTAGGAACCAGCAAGTTCCCTTTCACCTGTCTCATGCAGATAAATTTCACACCAGCCTCCACTGTCTATATAAAAACTTCATGGGCAGAAGGTAACCCTCTAATTTTTCTCACTGCTGCAGTTTCTGGGTGACACCATTTTAACTCGTTTCAGATCCTGCTCCTCACTCTGATGCTGGTGCAGGGGAGGAACATTAGCCTTCACTCTGCAGCCAGAGCAGCAGTGCCAGGAAAATACCTTGAGTTGCACCTTCTTACACCTTGCTTTCAGAGTCAAAAACAAGAGAAGCAGAGTATCTTTCTACAGCATTATCATTGTGAAAGCTTGTTCAGATAGCTAAGCCTAGGAGACAAGCTTAGGCAGACAGGAAACATCATCAGTGTTAGGATATGTGAAGAGAACAAGAGGATGCAAAACTTCTCCGAGCAGGGGGATACCACTGAAGAAACAAAGAGAACAATGGAGCATAAGGAGTTCAGAGCAACGATGTCACAATCTCTGCAACAAATTTCTATGGCTCCCCTTTGGAAACAAGGTGCTGCTCTTCTCCTCACATTCTAATACCTAATAACATCTCCTTCATGACATCACTTGCTTCCCCTTCCTTCATGCTCTATCTGCTCTGATTTTGCTTGCCTATGATATTGTTATGTATTTTTTTCCATTTGGCCCTCATAATAGCACCATTATTTTTTTTCTGCTAATGGGTCACCCAAATTTCCTAGAATATGAAACAAAAATCTTTGTCATTTTTCCTTTCCTGTGTTAGCCAGAAGAAATCTTCACATGGAATTTCAATGTCTGGCAATGAAAATGCTTGTGGAAAGAAAATTGTACACATATCACCAAACATTTTGGGTTGTTTACCTCGTGTAGAGAAGGATAGCTTATGGAACTTTGATATTCACTTGAAAACTCAAATTGACAGAAAAGCCTTCATTTTGACAGAAGTACAGTATGGCCTAATCCTTAATTTGCAGAGGGGCAAAATTTCCAGTGTTACACAGTTAAGAGCAAAAGGATGAAGTCTCTAAAACATTTTGGGATCACATCACTGCCTTTTAGCACAAGCAGGAGCTGACTTACTCGTAAGAGTAGATGTCTGCATGACATCCTGCTTATGTCCAACGTGTCAAGCACTTTATGCCCTTCTACACTGCAGAGCAATCTGACTCTTTCTGAGATGCAGAAACAGAAAGCCAATGTAACTGTGTTCAATTAGAGGCTTTCAGCCCAGTCTTAAGAATTTGTCCTGTGGGGGCCTAAGCTGGCACATACACTTTGCAAGGAAGTCTAATGCTTGATGTCCTTGATATTGCAACAGTTGGGAAGCCTAAGTTTAATGAGAAATTATCTTCTGTCTCCAGACAGGAATAATCTATAAATCAGAAAAGGATAAGCAGATTCTTACTAATTACTTGCTTATGGTATCAATGCATTTCTGCAGGCATTCAGATTGGTTTTCTCTTGAGCAGTATAAAGCAATTATTTTTTCACTAAAGATACAAATAAAGTATTTATAGAATCATAGAATGGTAAGGTTGGAAGGGACTTCACAGATCATTTAGTTCCAACACCCTGCCATAGGCAGGGACACCTCCCACTAGCACAGGTCACTCAAGGCCTCATCCAACCTGGCCTTGAACACTTTCAGGGAGGTTGTGGAGCACAGAATCACCCAGTGGGATCAAAGATCACATTCTGTGCTTCTGTGCTCCACAACCTCCCTGGGCAACCTGTGCCAGTGTCTCACCACCCTCACTGCAAACAACTTCCTCCTAACATCCACTTTCAATCTCCTCTCTGCCACTTCAAACCCATTGCCCCTTGTCCTGGCATTCCCAGACCTTGTCAGTAGTCCCTCCCCAGACTTCCTGCAGCCCCCTTTGGATCCTGGAAGGCCACTCTAAGGTCTCCTAGAAGCCTTCTCTTCTCCAGGCTGCAGAGCCCCAAATCTCATAGCCTATTCAGCCACATTTGTGAGTCTCAAGCATGAATGAAAGGAGCACACCAGTGAAGCAATCACTTAATCATTTGGTTTCACTAAATAGGACACAGGATAACCGTACGTGTCAAGAGCTATACAGAGGAAAGCTACTTTCAAAGTGCACAGGCCCTGGGATTAGACAATCACCAGAATTTCTGCCCCAGGACTGCTGCACTAACTTCTATGGGCTATTATCCTAACCAAACATGGTGGTGGCCAAAGAGAAGCTGTGTGATGTTAGCTGCAGCTTCTGCTTTGCTGCAGTACCTTGTAATGACATTAGCACATATTTTCCACTCTGTGAAGGGATTTCTTCCCTCCTCCTCTCTGCTGCTTAGAAACAGTAAAGAGATGAGACCTGACAGTTGAAAAAGCTATAGTGCTACAACCTTGTCAGGGCCTGGATGCAGGAAATTCAGCTACCTAGAATATTTTTGCTTTGTCCAGCTGGTGTCCTGCCTTTCCAGTACAATCTAAAATACAAAGCTGCTTCCAGACAGCATTGCTTTGTTATGCACTTGACTTTACTAGCTAGGCTTGTCAGGGCTAATTGGATTTGTGACATGGTCAGGTGTTTATTTCTTGATTCTGTTGTCTCTTGCCATACAGGACACATAAGCCAGGAAAAACTGCAGCACATCTACCAAACGGAGGAAGAGATACATGGACATGCTGTCAACATTTTTAGGAACTGAAATTGAAGGAAATATGCCCTTAATTTTTTAAAAATTCTAATTTATGTCACTATTGTCACTTAGCTCCTGATTTATCAGATAATTAGAGCACTTTAAACTATTTTTATTTAACTATATCCACAGCTCTCTGGACAGTCTAATACCACACTCATTAGTTTGATCAGGCATAAACACCCAATTAAACCTTACTGCAGATTAATGCTATTTGGGAGAAGAATGCACAGAAATCACAGAAATAATAAACTAAAATACTTTACAAGTGCAACCTCTTAAGTGTTAAAAAAAACCTCTACTGTTTATTGAAACCACTGCCTACAGACATAACTTTATTACACTTTCCTCTGTGTGGTAACTTTTCTGTTTTGTATACAAGATGACAGTCTCAGGCTTATAAAACAAGTCTTGTGCACCTCACTTCCTAAATCTTTGTTACAATTACTCCTGTAATATTTTGCTATAAACATTTTCAAATACAATGAAATACAGATATGACTGTGATAAATATTAAGTGGTTTAAATAAGAAGCCGCGAAAGATGATGACTTCATTTACCTCTAGTGCAAAAAAACCATGAATTTGGGAGCAGATTCACTAGAAAGGACTGACCCTGACACAAAGTTTTTGTTAGACAAGAGGCCTGTACATTGCCTTTGAGAATAGACAGATGCACAAGCTCACATCCACAGCATACCACTATCGAAGGCACAGTGGAGAGTTTTTTCTTTGGGCTTGGAACAAGAGTAAATCAATCACAGTTTTGAGTACAAAGAACATACAGAAGTAGCTAGACATTTATTTCTATGTCAGAACAAGCTACATTTCAAAGATTTTATATGATACTAAGAGTAGCAGGGCAGGGGGGCACGTTGAGTGGAAGAGAGAGACAAAGCAGTTAAGCATGGGCTTAACTTTAAGTTTGCACCTAAATCCCTACAAAGTCAACAGCTATGCAGCTGGAACTGTGCCAGCATGCAGCTGAACATAAGACCATCAGAGACTATTTCATACAAGCATGCTAAGTTTGTAAGCCAAAATGGTTGGGCAACTACTTTGCATTTGTAAAGGCTGTGAGAAATGTTAGCAAAATTTTTATAGTGACTGGTACAAAAGAATAATAAAATCAAAGACAAAGTGCTTATCATTTCAACAAGAAACAGTGTGTGATTTCCCTCTGTTTCATGCTAATTTTACTATTAGCAAAGCTCCAATGCTTTTAATACATATAGAGCTGGAGTAGCACAGGGGCAAATCAATCGGATCTAGGTTCATTTTGGACAGGTCAATGAAAACATCTGATAAATGAATAGCAAGGGCAACCTTTTCCACTCTAACGTATTGTATTAGCAGAGAAACAGGAGAGGAATGTACTTTATTTTAAATTATTATAATGCTTTCATTCTTCATACACATTTTGATGAGCCATTGCTCCGACTAAAGAAGGCAATGTTTGGTTCTTCGGTTCTTGCGCCGCTAGATTACACTGCTTAAGAAAAAAGGATTGTTCTGTCCACTAGAAACTTCAGCAAAGGACTTGTGTGGCAAGGGATGAAGTAAAGTTGCTGGGAAATGTACCCAGATGGAGAAAATCTACCAGAATATCATCTTTTGTGGTATCGGTGCTTCTGTTTGACTGTTAAGCATTAATTATCCTATGCTCTAGAGCACTGTTAATTAAAAATTCTTGGGTAAGTATCTTTGAGGGTAATTATAAAATAAATCACCTCCAATCTGTAAAATACTTGATGTATCACAGTTGCTTCATTACATTAACACATCTCTTTCCATATCACTACTTAAATTCTCCAAAGTAAAGATTTATTTATTTACTTATACAGCATCCAGTAGAAATCTGCAAGCAACATCTACGGCAGAAAAAGATGATCCTCTTCAATCATGTTGTGGAATTGACTTCTTTTTGAGGCAGAGCTCTGTTAGAAGAGAGCTATTTAAAAATGCAGTGAACTACTAAGGAATAACCAGAAAAAGAAAGCAAAACTGCTTCGTATGCTTTTATTATTAACAAACTTGAGTAAGGCTTAAGAGTTTTATGCAAGCACGAAGAGTTACGGTCCTCAAAATTTCACTGGCATTGTTCTGTGCTATAAACTGTTTTGTTCTCAGCACTGCAGACAGGAGAAAAACTTTTCAAGGTCAACAACCATGTAGACATCGACATAAAGCTTATAGTCTTTCATTTGTTATTAGGGTGCTTCCAAAATACATCATTAATACCACAGGTACATTAACTAACAAGAGTATCTAAGTGATTAAAACACTTTGCACGTTAGTCCACAAGACACTGGTGAGGTCTGGTTGAATCTAAAACGTGATCAGGTATTTGTAGGAGAATCTCTGTTTAGTTAAAAATGAAACCAAATCCCCCCTCAAAAACCTGATGCTTGTCAGAAGCATTCCTCTAGAGGTGTTTCATGACATTTCTACATGACCCTTGGAAGCAGGACTGCTATGAAGTGGTGCCCTAAGTGCATACATCTTTCTCTTCAGAGACAAGGTCTTAGTGGCAAGAATAGGATGTCCACTTGTGATGGTTTGGGAGTTCCCTGCCCCCCCACACTATGAAAATCCCCCAGACTAGACTCAGCCAGTTGGAAGTTAAGGACTGAAGCTCTATTTACAGCTTAGCACAATGTACAAGCAGAGATAGACACAACAGACAGGAATAGTTACAGACATAGACAAGTTAAAGGGAATACACAAACACAATTCCCCTGCCAGCAATCAGAGTCCCCAGGAGGGGCTCCCAACCACCATTCTACCTTCTTCCCACCCTTCTACCTTACCCCAGGGTTTGGCTTACATTCAAGGTGAGTTTGGAGGATGGGCAAGGGGGGGGTTAGAACCACAGTGGTTAGTTGGGTTACTCAGCAGAGATGCCAGCAGACACACACCAGCTCAAGAGAACGAGACTCTCTCTCCTATGTTTGTGTTCTTGTTCCCACGCATCTCATCAAGCCTAGGAGTGAACTAGACATCACCAATCTTTGCTTTCCACAGCCTATAATCTATTTTTTTTTTCATTAAAATATTCCAATTAGCTTCAAACCAGCACACCACTTCCAGAACAATTTATTACAAAACAACTGAAAAACTACACCAACAAAAAGCTGGCATAAGACATCTCCAGACCTACCACCCAACCAGGAAGCTGTATGCACAGTATATCGCCCCACAATGATGGGCACCCTTTGGGTGGTATCTGAGAGGAAGTCCATCTGGCCCCCCACTTTGGAGCCTGCAGCCCTGGAAGCACTGCCATCCTTGACACAGAGGCAGCTGCAGCTTTTGGAAGGCTGTGCAAGCTGCCAGGTGGGATGGGTAGAGGAGCTGGCATGGAACCATCGAGTTCCTGGCAAAAATGTGACAAGTCTGAGTTCCACAAGATTTCTTATTTAAAACATAGAATCATAGAATGGGAAGGTTGGAAGGGACCTCAAAGATCACCCAGTTCCAACCCCCTGCCATAGGCAGGGACACCTCCGACTAGTACAGGTTACTCAAGGCCTCATCCAAGCTGGCTTTAACTCCTTTGACCATGGAAAAAAGGAAGGTCAGCTCTTCTCCAATAGCCAGCAGGAAGCACAATCAGCACTCATGCACTCTCTGGAGCACCAAGAGAAACTCTGCATTCCCTGTTAGGCTTCCACCATAGATGATAGTGAATATCATCTGTTTGACTCCCTTCCTAATAACAGCCAGCAGCATCCAGTATATGTGCTCAGATTGTATTGCAATATAACAATAACTCTGTAAGTGGGGAGAAGATTCATGTTTTCTTACTTCACTGGCTACAACAAGCAAAAGCCATATCGTACAGAAAGGACAGCTCCTGCTCACTGTAGAGTGGTTGGAGTAGATGGCCTTTCAAAGTCCTTTCCTTCTGTGACTGCACTGAGGAACTGGTCAGACCACTATCGTGTAAGTCATGCCCTTTTCTGCAGAGGATACCTTTCAGGATACATTTCATGCATTGGTATTAAGCTGAATTTCCTTTTCCACCTTGCATGTCCTTGGTCACTGGCATTTTTCACGAGACTAAGCAAATGCTTATTCTCTGTGGGCTGCAGGAGAAAGCAGCTGCTAGTAATAACAGTGGTTCTGAGAGCACTCAGTCAACCTGAATCTTCATAGGAGGCTTAAGTACCTCCAGCCTGTGTTACATCTGTCAAACCAGCAGCAAATAAAATATAAAATGTAGAGTAGGTCCAATTTTCAGTGTGTTAGTAGAATGAGCCTGCAGTTATTTTTAGCTGCCTTGGAAAGCTTAGCAGGCACAGAGAGTTAATCCTTTAAAGGATTTGCAGGTATTCATAGCTTAATAAGTAAGCATAGTGGATTAAGCCAATAGAAGATTGTAGACAAAGCCAACCTTTACATGCTAACATTAAAAAAATAAACCACCAATTTCTTTCATATACTTTTTCCTGCTAATCACTCTCAATTGTCCTTCTGTGCCAGAATCCCATACTCTTGATGAAATAAAAATGTAGTCATTAAACTCAACATGTGTGATTATTGAATCATCAAAGAGCAGTGAATTTCCATTTTCTTCTTTTCCCATCATCCTATGGATCCTTTGAAAAGCAGAGCTACTTTGTGCATCAAAAACTCTCCTACTTACGCAATAAACTAACAATTCTTTTTTAGGGAGAAGAAAAAAGGGATGAGTGTTTTTATAGGTCATATTTTATATTGTTTGCATTCTTATCTTCATAAAGACATATTCATACCAAGAAGGTTATCAGGATTGACTGACAAAGGCTCAACAAAGATTCAATATATTATTGACTAATGTGGAAAAGTACACACTTAATAGGACAAGGGAAAAAAAAAAAGAGATTACACAAAATTATTAGGTTGAGGAAAGCTGACAATGAAAAGCTTCAGAGAATGGTTCAGTACTGAATGGGTGATAAAATGCCAGAGGTTATTTGGTGTCCATCAAGACACCAAGGGGGCCTACAGGAAGGCTGGGGAGGGACTACTGACAAGGTCTTTGACACTATGAAATCACAAAATGTTTATTTTCAAATAATCTGTAATGGCTACAACTTGCAGCCCTTAACATCTATTTTGGAAACCTCTGAGACATACCTGAAAATCAGACTATGTAACTGAAGAGAGACTTGTATTTGCTTATTGGAGGAAGCAGGGCAGGGATACATTCTCATTCCCTCTCTGCCATCACAACAGATGTCATCTTGGCACTGCACCTGGTTTCTGTATTCCTCTTATGCTGAAGCAATGAACAAATAAAAGGAAACAGCCTGCAGAAAGGCTCTGTGCTTGACTATCACTTCATGCTCATTTTGCATTGCTGCAATACCTCTGGCTTAGGAGAGCTTTCCCTTGATTTAGTTCACGAGAAGAATCAGCCCCACAATGTATCTCACCACCACTGAATGCCTACACCTATGGCAACAAGGCTGTGATGTTTCTGACTAGGATTTTGAATGCTTTCCAAAGGCAAAACAAAGCAATCTGAGATTTCAGATGTAACCAGAATGTAAAGTGATGCAAAGCAGGCAAATTTACTCAAATGCCACTGTTAACCTCTAAAACACAGACACTGCATTAATAAACATCAATACCTATTCCAAAGCCTTCAGAATACCTAACCAAAAATCTTTCACTGCATTTCTACAGTCACAGGTCAGCAAGTTTCCATCATAAAGCACCCTCTTAAAGACAGATGCTGAAGTGGCAGCTTACAAACAATTTGGAGGGAAAAAAATCCAACCAAACAACACCCATCAGTAAGAAAAAGAATACTGCACAACTACCAATGATAGGACAAGGGGCAATGGGTTTAAACTGGAAGAGGGGAGACTGAACCTGGATTTCAGGAAGTTGTTTGCAGTGAGGGTGGTGAGACACTGGCACAGATTGCCCAGGNCTAGTGGGAGATGTCCCTGCCTATGGCAGGGGGTTGGAACTGGATGAGCTTTGAGGTCCCTTCCAACCTTCCCATTCTATGATTCTATTTAATACTCATATAACTAGAATGTTTCTTTCCAAGATAAGCACTCTAGAATGCTTACTTGGGTGGCAGCTAAAAATGTTCAGTGTCTTCAAAGCAGGACTATGAACTCTGCAACAGTAAGTCCCTTTTAAGGGTTTTATAAATAGGTTTGTAAATACTGTGTGGCCCAGTGTCCTGGGTTAACACAGCCTGCTCTCAACAAACCCCCTCCCCATATACAGACTGGAGGGAAAGCAATGTAAAAAAACCCCTGTCTGTGTTGAGATAAAGGATATAATGAGACAATACAATGCACAACTGCCTTAGCCTCACTTCACACACCATGCATCATTCACTGTCTATTCTCACTCAAAATGAGATTGCTTTGCACTACACAGAAGACTTCTCACTGCTCTGGAGCTCCACCATGTTGCACTCTGAGACACTCCATGACCAGTGTAAATGATGGGGCTGTGTTTCCACCTCTGGGGCAGTCAATTCCAATGATTCCCTCCACCTCTCCAAGTGAAAGCAAAGTGTGGCAGCATTCTTCAGGGGAGAATTTCCTTGGAATTCACAGACTCACACAGCTAGGACTGAAGCAGGTTTTCTGCCCCACTTCCTCATGTCCTCCCCAGGAGCACATGAAGTAAAAGCACAGGGTACACCATGTACCCTCCCAGATTCTCCCCTTCAGATAGTCAAGTGCCTGCTACTCATGGTTGAAACACATGACTGTGCAGGTGGGGAACAGAACATGTCCTCTTGGATTCACTCTGCCAGGGGAGTTCCTTCACAGCTGAAATGCAGGCATGTACAGAGGAAGAGGCTTCCCTGCTTTGCCAGGCCTGCTACTCCTGTCACCCACCATTTGTCCTTGGCCATCTTCCAAAAGCAGAGATAAAGACTGAGTGACCACCCCTGGCTCTCTCTCTTGTTCCCTGATGACCTTGATTCATCCTTTGTCACAGGAGTTGTTTTCCTTACTGGGGTAGCTTATCCTAGCACAGGCTGGTTCTCTGGTGTAGCTGCCATGCCTGTTGGTCTGTCTGTAAGCCCAGAGACCTTTTCTTGCCCTTGGGCTCTCTGAACAGTAATGAGAACCACTCGACAGGCATGGCCAGGCCATAACACATTTCTGTCTGTCAGGAGCTTCCAGGATGATAACAGACTTTTTTCAAGCAATTCACCAGCTTGTCAGAATTTTGCACTTGTTCAGGAGTGAAATTCCAAAACACCAGAGGTGACCACTGGCCTAGGAACTTGCCCACAACTCTCCCACACATCCTGCCACTCACAACTATCCAGTCTTGGCTCAGATCTCCTGGTGGTATTCCTAGGAGAGTCCTGCACTGCTCTGAACAAAAGCCAGCATGCCAGTAACCAGCACAGCTCTAAGCCTTTCCCCTAAGGTGACACTCAGTACTACAGCAAGACCATACAGGACCTCAGAGCATTTGCCCCAGCCACCTCTGGAAAGCAAATACATCAACACAGTGAGTTGAAAGTGCCTTGAGAGGGAATATGCCTGGTCTCCAAAGGAAGTAAGGGCATGCAGGTCTTGGCTAATCAGATCTGCATAGGTATATTCTATAAATGCATAGCAAGCATATATATTTAATCACCAGCCACACACATAAAGCAAATAAAGGATATAATGAGAATACAATGCACAACTGCCTTAGCCTATTTGCCAAAAAGTGCAGCAAACCTCATTGATTCCAAGCAAACATAAGGGTGCACTTCAGCATATGTTTAAGGTGCTCTGTTGCATCTGCCACAGAATGGGTAACAGATTTAGATGAAAGAAATAAAACATTGTGAAATAAAAGTATTTGTCTCTTTTGCAGCAGACCCCATAATAATCTGCTTCATAAAATGTTAGCCCTGCACATTCTTAAAGATTTACAGTGTGGTATGTAGAAAATAAATTTAGAAGGGTACATTGCTGCCTGGTCTGCAGTGCCTGTATTAGCAGTCAATGAATAACAAGACTTACACATTTAAATGGGAAAAAAGAAAAAAAAATGATGCACAAAACTGGTCATAGTCTAATACTTCTTACAGATCCCTTCCATTAAGTCTCCTGAGTCATGTTTCTTATTCCTAATTATTATTCTATAGTTTATATTAACAAATTCCAGCACACAGATTGAAATACTCTCAATGCTATCCATTTGCAATTTGTGCTATTATCAACTGTGCAGCTAAGTCATAAAATACTTTCTCATTTCCTGACAGAATAACTTCAAGATCAAGTTACAGGTGAGTAGCTGATAATACTACCAAAAAGGCATTTTTCAAAAATCATAGGATGGTAAGGTTGAAAGGAACCTTAAAGATCATCCAGTTCCAAACCCCTGCCATAGGCAGGGGCACCTCCCACTAGCACAGGTCACTCAAGGCCTCATCCAGCCTGGCCTTGAACCCCTCCAGGGAGGGAGCAGCCACAGCCTCCCTGGGCAACCTGTGCCAGCGTCTCACCACTCTTACTGCAAAGAACTTCCTCCTGACATCCAGTTTAAATCTACCCTCTGCCAGTTTAAACCCATTGCCCCTTGTCCATTCACCACCCAGCCTGGAGTTGTGCTTGGGATTGTGCCTACCCAGGTGCAGGACCTTGCACTTGGCCTTGTTGAATTTCAGGAGGTTGGCTTTGGGCCAAATCATTATCAAGTCATGAATACTTTCTGAATATCAACTGCACACAAATTCAGTTCAAGAAGTAACAGCAAATCACACTTTTTCTTTCTAAGGTTTACTTTCATAGTTTTTAATAAATTAGAGCCAAATGGAACAAAACATCTTGCTGAAAGTTCTGTGTATTCTGCCTCTTCATTGATGCCTTTTCAGAGATGCTTTCTGCACGGTGAACTTACAGCATGTATTGAGCACCATGGCCTTTATGACTTTGGTTTCAGCAACAAAGTCAACATTGCTAAGCCAGTTTTGCCTCAAAGGCAAAATCTCTCTAACAATGCAAAATGAATCTTTTAAATGTAATTGAACTACAACAATTCATTTCCGTAGGCTCACGGAAAAAAAAACATCATCTACATTCACAGCCAATTTTATAGTATTTGGCCACTAACAATGCATGCAGACAGAGAAGCTGGTCCATTAGTTCTTGGATTTCATACAACGCTAATTCAGACAGAAGTTTTTCCATGAAGAGAGGCAGCCAACAGCAGCCTCATGTTTAGAGCCAGCAGAGGGATACAGAATAATCACAGTACATCAGAAAGCTAAAAGGCACAGGATGTGAAAGACACCAAGATGACATTCCTATGATCACTCACCGGCTGTGCACAGTAGCTGTCTTTCCCTATTGCTCCCTCCTTGGTCAGCATGGCACAGCCAGCTCGAAGCTATATAACTAACTCTGAGGGTCTGCACTTTGGCATCACTCTGCCTGCATTACAAAATGATGCTATTTAGCCAATCATATGTTGTAGTTTTTGACCTTAGGTATGCATGTTGTTAGGCCATTGGCAATGCTTTTTCAAGTTAAAACTGTTGCAATCAACATCTGAAACATTATTTCTTATCATACTTGATGGACCTGATTCTTCATTACCTTCCTATGTCTTCCTACAGTCAAACTTAGCTCTGAAAGTGTAGCAGTGACTGGGTATAAGGTACTATCAAATCAGAATGGTAGTTTTAAGTAAGAATACATAATATATACTTCTAACTTTAAAACTTCCAAGTTGGTCACCAGAGAAGACTTTCTATTTGTGCCTGGATAAACACCTACAGGTTGGGTGAGGTAGGAGCTAATTAGAATTTTATGCTTGATGAGCATTGATACCATCAGTTCCTGTGAAGTTACCTTTCAGAAAAGGCTTCATGGAATGGTTGTTCACATACACTCATTTTGCCAGACAGAAACTTGTTTTACAGAGGAGGAAAGGAAATAATGTCTCATTGTAATTTTTTTTGGTCACTTCACCTTTATTACAGGCTTTTCCTAAATTTCCTTTTCCTATTGGGCTCCACAGCTGCACAGCTATTTGAGATTTGAGATACTGTCTCATCCTACTGCACAGTTCATGAAGGCTTGATTCTTTCAGCTTCTTGTTTCCATCTTGATTTTTTTTAACCTAACCTGCAAGTATGATGGCTCAGCACTGTCATTTTCATGTTCTGCTCTGCAGCTCCCAAGATAGAAATAAAAAGGAGAGGAGGCAGGAGGGAGGGAAAGCTTCTGGTAAAGGTAGCACACACACCACACAACCATCATCAGAACTGTCAGTGAATCCTCAGAGACATTTAGCTGGAGAGATCTCTTTCAAAGGCACACAGCAAAGTCTTCTATTACAGGAGATAGTTAAAAGACACCTTAAAAACACTGCGGGGTGAATGGATGTCAGAGCAAGGGGGAGCAGAGGAAATAAGAGAGGTGGTCTCTCTTTGGTAGATTTAGATTCACCAGACTATTTTTTGTCCCATCTAGAAACATCAGCTCTACAAAAAAGCAGGAAATTTGCAGTATTTCCTCAGTAGCAATGTTCCCTACACAACACAAAAGCAGTATGCTCTTATTATCATTCATCCATGCAGCCTTTTATTTTCTACTACCGTCAAATATTTTTTAATTGCTTGCTGACATACACATCCTGATTTCAAAAAAGAGGGGAATATAATTTACATACTTCCATTTAATATAGCTCATGTGCAAACAATAGGATATGAAGCATCATTTAAAATAATGAGCAACACAAAGCAGTTTAAAAGCTCTTGTTTTCAGTGCTTTTGTGAGCTGGTAAAAGCTGATTCACTGAATTTTAGAGATTTCCCACTTTTTAGTAAAGCTTCACAAAAAAATTCTCAAGACCAGGCATGAGGATAAATACCAATCTATTTGTCAACTCAGTTTAAAATCTATGTTATCCCTTTTGACTGGAGTAGGGTGCTGAAGCTTGGACTCTTGGAAGTTGTTTCAGTTAGGAAATGTATTATGTAATGTATTGGAGGGGTTAATTTGTTTGGGTTTTTTTTTCCTCTTAGAACTGCAACTGGACTTGCAGTGGAGCTGACTACTTTCACTGAAAGGGCATTCCCATTCTACTTCAAATTCAAACTCCTTCCTTCCTCTGCTCTTCCTTCTCACTTTGTTCATTTTTACTTCCCACTCTGTTCTGGCTCTGCAACTTGTAAAAATCCTTTCCACTCACTAAAGAGTTCTTCCACCATTCTAATAATCCATCTCCTCCTATTTGCAGTGGCTTTTCAGCAGCATTCCTCTAGCGGACACAGTTTACTGGATGACACATGTCCACTGAAACTTTGCCAGTTATGTGCATCTGCATTCTGTCCACAGCAAAATGCTTCAGACCAATAACTGCACATACTGAAAAGCTGTAGGTCAGTATCTGGCCACCATCATTTCACCAATTTTACACCTAGAAGACCTCACTGACATTTACTTTTATAAATACTGATCTGCAAGCTCCAGCAGATTACCTCTATTAAAACAACACCTGAAATCATCATCTGGAGTTTGGGTCGCAAAGCAACAGGGAAAAGCACTGAGAGCAACATCTGTGATAAAAGAAAAATGAAGGAGTGTTGATAAAGAGCCTTATAGACCACATGCACATTTTTGAGGATGTCTGTAGCAAGCCATAAAATACCAAACTTTGTGGGAGGAAGTGTCTGCAGCAACTGGTTGGAGAAACCCTGTGAGGAAGACTGTGCTGGTGCTTATCTCAGATAACCATTTAAGGCCACCAGGGAGGGTTGGAGCTGGGCGAAGAATGGGAAAATGCCTGTGGTAATGAACTACAAGGAATAACTGTAATAGCCCTACCTCTTCTTATGAATATGCCTGCTCTTGGAACATCAGCTGTGGCTTGTGCCAGCATGGGGTGTGCAAGATTGATGGAGCCATCCTGCCTGCACTCAGTGCTGTAATAAAATACACCTACTGCAGAACTCTGCAGGAATTTTGGGGTTCAGTTCACAAGTCACCTGGACTTTGAAAAATGGATCATTGCCCCCTCCCCGTTTTTAAAACGCTACTCATAAAACAGGTTGGGTTTTTTCGTTAGTATAAAAAGTAAACACAGCAGCAATTTAAAAAAAAAAATATGTACAAGAGAAAACATACAAAGTGCTGGTATAATTTCCCAATACTTCCACTATCTTTGTCTGTGGCCAGACAGCGGCAAAACGCATCGTTTGTTTGAAAGGCAGGCACACGAGAAAACACCCAGTGCTTGATTTCCCCCGAGTGGAAGGGACAAAACTCGTTAATGGAGTTTAAAGCGGTTGGTGTGTGACTCCAACAAACGCGGCACTGCTGCAAATAGAGGCAGAAGAGCTGATAACGCTTGATTTTCTTCTGGGACCTGGAGCATGAGTTGAAGTTGTGAAAATGGTGATGATTCGACCCATCTTTTTCCAGGTCTAACAGCGACACTCGTGAGAGAAGAGCAAGTAGTGGGTAGGCCTTTCAGAGAGGCTAAGGCCACGGCGCCCTCCCCACAGGCACATCCTACCCCTAGCCGCACTTACTTCACCTCTTGGATGCCAGGTGCTTCTTCAGGGGTAGGGCTGCAGCTGTCTAGGGAGCAAACAGCATTCAGCACGTAGCAGCAGGCTGCCTGACCCACAGCAACCCCTCACAGCACGACGGCCGCTTCGTCTCGCTCCACCGAGACGGCCCCGCCTGCGGGCTAGGACCTCGCACCGGAGATAGTCCGAACGCAAGACATTTACTGCCCCCATCGGGGGTCTCCGTCTCCACTCCGGAGCGGCTGAAGAAGGCCTGAGAAGACGGCGGGACCCTAGGTACCCACAAGCCTTCGCCGAGAGGAGCAGGGAGGACGCCGTCAGAAGGAGCTGAGCGCTCGAGCAGCGCCCGCGCGCGGAACCCCACCGGCAGGCCCCGCCCCCCGACCTCCCAACATCCGGGTTCCCGTCAGCCGCTGCCGCGCCGCCGCCCGCTCCGTGTCA
>VWYK01098740.1:30775-46297 GCA_013399775.1 Semnornis frantzii
CCCGCCCCGCGGCCGGAGACCCGGGCGCGCGTTGGCCGCTGCCGCCGTCGCGGCGACTCCTCAGCCGGCGGGGGCGGCGGGGACAGGGCCAGCTAATCCACCCCCTCCTGCCGCTCTGTCCCTGCCGGACAGCGAGCGGTGGGGGGGCTCCTCCCCTTGGCCACGGCAGCTCCTGCTATGCCTTCCCTTTTCCCGTGCCTTCCCCCGAGGGGGTGACGAGGGTGGGGGGCCGGGAGGAAGCGCTATCTCCGTCCTAAACGTTGTCGTCTCTCCGCGCCAGGTCCTGCATCCTCAGCGAGGTGTCCACGCGGTCCCGCTCCAAGCTGCCGTCGGGGAAGAACGTTCTGCTGCTGGGTGAGGAAAACCTCCCGATCCCGCTCCCTGCCCTGCACACAGGCTCGCTCCCTAACCCGCTCCTCGGCCTCTGGAGCCTCTCTTCCTTAGGGCTCGAATGCGGAGTGGGAGGGAGTGGGAGACTGTGGGAGGGCTGGTGGTGGCGGTGGCAAGATGCTGACTTAACGCTCTTTGCTTCTTCCTTTGCGTGTTCTTTTATAATTTTGGCTATCCAGTAGCCAGAGATAGTTTAGCTATCCTCTTCGTCTTAGGTACCTGGCGATGATACCCAAACTGTCCATCCCCCACCCCAGCCCCGTAGCTGGAGGTGGCCTGGGAGGTGTTTTTTATTGTCTTTCTCCCTCGATGAGTGTTGACTTCGGGGTGCGTGTGGGTCTTTCAACCCTTTCTGCAACCTCCCTCGTTCATCCAGCCAGCGTTGCTTGCTGGTCCTTATGGTGTGTCATGCAAACACAAAAATCGCTTCCGCGTCCCCGAGTATCAGTGACGGCTGCTCCCTGTTGGCCGAAGGGCGGGGCAGGCTCTATGGGCGTGTTGGTTGTGTCCTGCCCACATGCACCGAGCTTGTCAGCAGCAATACCATCAGCAACTTGTGCAGCAGCTGCGGCATCGGTTACTGCTGCTGCCTTTCATTGTGTTCTCTTATCTCCACCCAGTGCGTTAGTCTCAACCTTGCTTTTGGCGAGCATTGGAAGTTAAAGGATGGGACTTTGATATAGGGTGATAATGAGAGACCCAGCTATTATTCAGTATTGATGGAGAAAGGAAAAATGATATGTCAAGCAAAATGTAAAACTTCCTGGGGGAGGAGGAGAATTGGATGCTCTCAAATGTGTATGTACATCTATATTACTACTATCACTGTCTTTATTAGCGTGGTTTGTTGTTTGCTGCTTGTTTTGGAGGTTTTTTTTGTCTGAAAGACAAATACTGTTACCAGTAGACAATTTAAGAAATCCATCCTCTCAGATTCCTTAATTGGCTGCTTCTTCCTTCCTTCCTTTGCCAACCTCCCTGTCCCCAGAAAGACTGTGTATCAGTATTTGGAAACATGGTTGAAACCCAGTATAAAGGTAGTGTGCAGACAGTACACACAAATAGGATTGATTATAGTTTTGTGGTTTGTACTCTCATGGCATTTTTCAGGTTAAGTTTTTTTCCTTCCATAATCCTAAAGCAACCACTGAGAACCTTTTCTCCCTGTTTTGATAAGTAGAATGACAACTTAAAATTGATAGAGAAAACTGCAAGGATGATGGAATGGTCTGGTGAACCCGTTACAAGAATTAATACCCTTTAATTTTTATTTATGTAATTAAGTAGAATGTTGAGATTTGAAGTTCTAGTGATACTAAAGAAAGATTTCATAATGATGGACAACTTCCTGTGTAGTATTTTGAAACTAAATTGAATGATTGGCATTGAAGAAGAAGCTTCCAACTTCAAGCTGTGATTTATATCAACATTACACTCTTGTTTTCTCTCCCTTCATAGCCAGGCAATCCTTAGTACTCAACAACTGGTGATTGTGCTTCCTTCAGAACTAGAGAGGGCACCATAAAATGTTTCCAAGTGCTCATTTAGTTTGTTTAATCTGTTGTACACAAATATTCTTTTTACCTGTTCATGCAGAGGTTTTAGAATGGCATAATGTAACACTTCTTTTTCTCTTTTGACTGATGAGGCTTTTTTATAAGGTGTGCAGGTTTGTAGAATAAATGCTAGTTCTTTCTTGGGAACTGTGTTTTCTAGAAGGCTGTGGTCCCAGGAAAAAAGTTTGGCATGTATTTGGGAAAAAGAGCATCAGATGAAGATCCTGTCCACATTGCTTATGAGAATGCCTAGTCCATGTATTACACTTCATTGTTCACTTACAATAACACTGCTCCCGAAGCACACTCGCCCAGGAAAAGGAGAGGTCTTAAATACTCTGCATTGCACAGACTCCATATGTGAAGTTCTGTCTCTTCAGGCTTTTGAGCTGTGTGTTTGCAATTTTTCTCTTTTCTTTCATTTCTTCTATTTTTAAGCCTCGTTCCTTTAAATAGTTTTGTGCTAGTTGCTGTTGTTAATACAGACCACTTCTTGACATGACTGCCTTCAGTTTCACCATTCTTTGAATGCCTTTAAGCAGGAGTTGTGAAGTTGAGCAGGGTCTTGGTGGTTTTCACTCATTTTGTGGCAGGCAAATACTTGCAGTATAATCAGTTACATTAAAATTTTCTACCTGAAACATGGTGTACAGTGACAGATGAATACTATTTTCAATACAGACTGCATTATAGAAAACCTCCAACCCATCTTCCTCTTTAAAAAACCCAAACCAAACCCCAACAACAGAAAAAGAGAGAGAGAGAAAGCACACAGGAAAACCTAGCACTTAGGTGCTTAGTGTTCTCTCTTTGTGAGCTCAAGCTTTCTGATTTGCCTACAGCATTTCTATTTTTCAAACAGTGCATATACTTGTATGCCTAGTTGTTCTGGGTGCCTGGATGTATCTGGCAAGCTAATTCTGCTCTTTCAGTATTTATTTTTAACTATGTTAACATCTCATTTTTAAGAACCTGGAAAGCAGTTCAAGACATCAACAGATAACTAAAGGAAACTAGAAAATGTCTAGATAGGGCACACAGTTTTGTGAAGGTTAACATATAATACCAGTTATTCTCTGCTCAAAATCAGCAGAGAACAATGTTAACTAGCGTAGCTCTTATTCTCTAAAATTGTTTCACAGGCATTTTTTTCAGTAACTGTCTTTTTCTGAACACTTCAAACTTGGATTGACACCACACATTAGTATCAAAGCATTTTTCTGTTCTTGTTTGAGCAAATAATAAACACAAGCTTTCCTAAACTTTTCTGTAAAGCAAGTATACTCTCATTCCAAGGCAGTTCAGTCACACTGACCATAGTTTCCTCATTTAGCAAACTGCATTAGCAGAAAAAGTAAGATCTCTCTGCTTTCTTAAGAAAGCTCTGCTCTTGGTGATGTTTGTAGCTACTTTTTGCACATAGCCAAAGGAATGTGTGGTGGTTTTGCTGGTGTTGCTCGGTTGGTTTTGGTTTTGTGTTGTTTGTTGGGTTTTTTCCTCCTGGACTGTCTTCTGCTCAATTGTGTAATAAAGGTAGCTGATCCAAGGAGGTGCTTTTTCTTTAGTGTAATGAGAAAACTGATGTTTATAACTAGGAGCTTTCTTATTCATTCCCTTCCTGATATAATTATATCTGAACCAGCGAGTGGAAAAAAGGGAGCAGCTAAAAAAGTCACCATTTCAGGTTACAGATGGAATCTGTAGTGCTGCAGAATGTGTGAAGGTTTGAAATCAGAGACCCAGACTAATTTCTCCAATAAACTGCCACATACATTCAGACAGTCATGTTCAAAGTCATTCCAGGGTACACAAAAAACCAGGATCCCAGCTGCAAGTGAACTGAATAGTTGCTTTCTATCTGGCTTTGTATTTCAAACATTTCTCCATCTCTGAAGCATAGTAGATTCTTTGCCAGCAATTCTAAGGATGTCAAGCCATCAAGTAAGATGTACAAGCCTGACTAAGTGTCTGCACTGCACACTTATGCTTCTACCAAATCACTTCCTTTTGGGGTTTTATGCATTTTACTCCGCTTGTTGAAAGCTTTGAATTTGGTGGGCAGTGAGTATTCAAATACCTTGTGCCCACATTTTCTCTTTACCTCAGACATCTCACTTTTCAAGGCCAGGCCTGTTTGTTTGAATCTTTGAGCTCTGCTCCTGTTCAGTGGCTGTCAGGATGCTTGAGAAGAGGCTTCCACAGTCTACAGCTAATTTACAGGTATGCATTCTTCAGCGCACATGGATGGGGATGGCTGTTACTGCAGAAAATGATCCATCCTGGAAAATACTTTTAGCTTGCTACTTTCTTTTAGTGGACACATGGAATATAGTGAACTTCAGAATTAAATTTTTGTACAGCAAATTGCCATGGGAGTGTAATAAAAGAAATCTGCTTCCTGAAATTTGCACTCAACACTACAAAAATTACTATTCCACTTCATTTTGTCTTGATTATTTTGTTGTTACAGCTGATGAAATTCTGCTGCATGCTACTGTCTATATTGTTCATCTCAAATGTTTAACTCCTTAGTACTGCAGAAGTTAAGTCAGATAGCTTGTCTTCCTCATCTTCAAACTTCTTCACTTTCTACAGGTGATGAAAGCCTTCCAAATGTAGCCAAGTTTTGTTTCAACCAGTACAGCCAACTGTTTGGAAGGGGCACTGACCTAGACAAAAGTCTAAATGCTTGTTTTGCAACTCCATTTTTTCATAACTAAGTAGTACTTCTTCATTTTATAACTATAAAAGCTGGAATTGCATGGATCTGATGTAGTAAAATGTACTTAGAACAGTTCTAAAATTTTAAGTTCTAAAATTCTCAAATTGCATTTATTTTAACTTTTCTTTGCTAGTGATGTAATATGGATTAATTATATTTATTATGACTATTAATAGACAGGTGAAAATACCAACAAACTATGAAACTTTTTATCAGTATTAAATCACACCAGAAAACTTATTTATAAGGTTTGAATGCATGGTTGTGGGTATTTGCACAGGGAGCAGGCAATCCAGTTAAGCAAAACTAGCAAAATACAAACATAAATTTGAGCTTTCAGAAAGAGATTCTTGCAGTACAATATGCTGCTTGCCCTCTAAGGAGGCTTGAGAGGCTCCTTTTTGCTGAAGCAGAAGGCACAATCAGTGCAGGTACAGAACAGGACCAAACCAAGGCAAAAGTTTAAATTACAAAGAGGTCTTTTAGAACAAATAGTATCAAAATAGTATCTCTGGGGCTGTATTACAGTTCCAGACAGTACCCAAACACATCAGTGTTGTAGTTGGCATCAGTAGTTTGGTACCTGTTGGAGGCTTTTAGAGTTTCCCCAGGACTCTGGCAGGGTGCTGACCTGGTGCTGATTCCTTCCTGGGCAGATAGTGTCCTTTCCAGGGCTCCTGACCCCTCAGGGAGGTTTGCAAATGTGCTGCCAAGCAGGGTGTCTTGCTGATGGCAGTAGCCTGCTCTCTCTCACCATGTAGATTGTGGTGAGGTCTCTCTAAGCAAGATCTCCAGGTAGGAGCAGCTTACTGCTTTCAATTCATGCTAGGCTGGCTGTGGATTTTGGGGAGCTTTTGGCAATGTCTTGGTTACTGCATGAAGGCACTTAATGCCTCTCCCTGGTAAACTGAGGCCTGGCAAAGTTTCCAGGTTGACAAGCTTGAAGCATCAAAGCCTGTTACACAGCAAAGCTGGTCTGAAATGTGAATCATGCCTACAGCATGGTAAGGCAGAGCTCCTTGTTTACAACTTTGCTCCTATTTTATCAGTTGCCTGCATCCGATGGCTCCATTTGACCACAGAGATTCACCAATCAGAATGGCACTTTGCCAAAACTAACCACATTAGGATTAGTTCCCCAAATTTAGGAGAGCACAGGCCATGCCTAAACAAGTGTGTGCACCTTATTTTTCCACCAGAGTAGACTCGGTGGCTCCAGGCCTTTTGTTCTTTTTCCAGTGCTATTCCCTGCTCCAGCAGCAGGAAGCGGGGGAGGGGGGGACCATGCCTCGACAAGCCAGGACACATACCAGGCCTGTTTTGGCCTTCCATGACAACTAGAGGTACTGCTGATTACTGGCTCTATCTCTGAGATACTTATGAACAGTGAAATCAATTGTGCTGTTCAGATTTGCTGTAGAATCCTCTGCAGTACTTGGCTTTCTCTGACTGTGGGCTTCTCCAAGCCTAAGTAACACTGCTTCTGCTGCACTGGTTCCCACAGTCAGGCCATGTATTCTCGTGGTACACAGCTTGACAAAAGGCATGCTGGAACACTTTTCTACAATCTGCTTTCTATCATGTTGTAATGCAGAAGTACAATTAAGATACACCTCAGAGAAGTTCCTTAATTTTTCAGTGCCACAAGGATGCCAAATGAATTGTTTGTGAAAGGAAAGAGGTGGTGGAGTAAAACAAACTTGGAGAAGTGTTTTATCCAATGTGTAAATCATAATTTAGTGACAAGTTATTTGACAGCTTGATATGACCTAGGTATTGGGAACTTCCATGTTGTGTCAAGGGATTCTAGAGAGGATTTTATCAGTGCAATTGATTTTTATTTTTCAGTTCTCTAAAACTGAATGTGGCTCACTCTGATTATTTAGGTCATCTGCTAAAAGCATTCTTCAGTTAGTACAGTATGTGTAAGTCTTGTTCACTAACAGATGGCTGTGGAAAAGGCAGTTATTAGCTAAAGTATTTTATCTTTAAAATAGCTATACTACTCATGAGCTTGCTTCTGGTAGGAAGAAGACTCTCATGTCTTCATAGTGTTAGAATTCAGACATTCCACAGCACTGAATAAATGTCACTGTAATTCTGGAAAGGCATCTTTGACCTGTTTGATAAATCAGGTTTGGTTTTGATGACTTTGCTCTATGACATTTAAGTGAAGTGTATTTGTTTTCTATTAATAGAAATACTCAATGTTTTTGGTGTTTGGTTGGTTGGTTTGTTGTTTTTTAAATACCAGATATGAGTTGTTTGTACCTAGGAGCTGTCTTTTGTTTTGTAAATGTTATAGAACTATTTCACCAAAGTATGCCTTTTGGGTTGGGGGGGATAAAAGATTAGGACCATTCTCTGGTTTTGCTTGGCTTTGCTTGAACATACTTTTTAGACATGAGTTGTATTGTTTCCAATACAGCTGTATTGTATTAAGCCGGATTTTCCAGTTGTATTAAGCTGAATTTTAATTGATGAATTAAAGAGCAGACCAAAAAAAAAAAAATATATATATATCCATCAAGGAACCAGCAGGATTATAGATTACACACAACTAAATGCATTCAGTGCATTTCAAAGAGTTGTGGGAAAAAAAAATCAGAGCCTTGAGCAATAGAGGGTTAGACTAACAGTACTGATGACATGCAAGAAACATTGACTTGCTTCTTTGCCTTGCTCTGTATGAAACACTCTTGACACATTTTGGTGAGCAAACAATTTAGACAAAATTCAGAACCTCACATCTGCCCTGGAGAAAATACAATGATTGCTTTTCTAAGCACAGACTTCTGTGAGAAGTAAGAAATTCCTTGTTCAAAGACAAGTGCAACACTACTTCTGTTCCCATTTTCTAAATGGAAATAAATCATAGAATCATAGAATAGTAAGGTTGGAAGGGACCTCAAGGATCATCTAGTTCCAACCCCCTGCCTTAGGCAGGGACACCTCCCACTAGTACAGGTCACCCAAGGCCTCATCCAACCTGGAAATGTGGAAATATCATGACTAGTAAACTTTACTTTAAAATGCTTAATTGAAATGATAGACCAGCTCTTTATTAAAGAGCCTAAGCTCTCTCTAATGTGGTAGTTTCTGGTTGAACAGTTTAAGTAGCAGTTCACAGATAAGTGCCTGCCTGCATTCACAGAAGGCAATTCCTTCACCTCATTGCCCATTCTTCCCCCTGTGGGTGACCATTCTGCTAAATTCTGTATTGCAGCAGAACGTTTAGCCATACTTCATTTTCTGCTCAGTAAACATACTTTTTGCCTGGGGAGTAGTGAGAAGGAAGGAGGCTGGGCAGGGCTTTTATTGTGCCTGCCTATCCATTTGCAGCCACAAGAAGGATGCCATCCAACTCTTGTGTAGACAGAGTAGCACCTTGGACAGAGAAGCTTTGGTGAGCTCGACCCCAAACGTGAGCTCGTCAGAGGAGTGGAGCATAGCAGTGTGGGCATAAAGTCGAAATGGCTCTTGTTTAGTTAAGATTCTCCATTTTGTTAACAAGATGGTGAAATACTGCCTGTAAGTAGATTGGTTTGGCTTTGTTTCAACTTCTTCCTATCCTGGCTTTTCTGCAAAATTTTAAAACTGAGAGAACTGGAGCTGTTTAGTCTTGAGAAGAAAAGGCTGAGAGCAGGTCTTAGAAATGTCTGCAAATATCTGACAGGTGGGTGTCAAGGCTGTTTTCAGCAGTGCCCATTGATGGGACAAGGAACAACAGGTACAAGTTAGAACACAGGAGATATGATCTCAAAATGAGGAGACACTTTTGTGGTGAGGGTGATGGAGCACTGGAGCAGGCTGCCCAGAGAGGTTGTGGAGTCTCCTCTGCAGACTTTCAAAACCCACCTGGATGCATTGTTGTGTCCTGTCCTAGGTGATCCTGCTTTGGCTGGAGGTTCGAACTTGCTGATCTCCAACCCCTAACATTATGTGATATTTGTCCCTCTTTTACTGGTGTTCATCTTTGGTGTATAGCAGTGCTTGCTAGAAGCATCACTTTTGATTCCTCACTGTAGTATGAACATCTAAATGCAATTTCCTGTAATGGACAGCTTTAGTTCTTTAGGATTTGCTCTGGAAAAATAGGACTTTGCATGTTTCTTGCAAAAGAAGGATGTAAAATCTTAAATTTGCAACAATCCAGGTAACTGTTTTGCATGCTTGAAAGGGAGTTGTCTTATTTGTAGACTAGCTGGTTTATGCATTGCTAATGTGTTTTGGACCACTTGCCTGTATTGCTTCTAACTTTTCTCCACAGATCTTTTGGCTTCTCTTGCATTGTTTGCAAATTGTGTTTTTCTCTTCACTTGCCTAAGTAATTAAAGTGGTATCAGTCCCTTCAAACTTCACTGATGCATCACTGGCTTCCTAGCGAATGATGAACACCTCTCACTGCATGCAGTAACTTGTAGCCACCTACTTGATCTTGGCATTTTGGAAGGGGTGGATACTTGGTAAGAAGATGGGAGTAGAAAATCTTCCATATGGAACAGATTAAATAATTCTGTGATGGGAGGCTGCAATAATGACTGTGTATCCAAAGGTACTAATTTTACATTAAATCAACTTGTCTTACACTGTACTGTTAAATTTTATCTTGAGGTGGAGTCCAAATATAATTACTGGGAAACTTGAGGAGGGAAAATAAAAATCCAGTTCTTATGCTGATGCAGGATATTAACAGTACCAACTTCATTGTACTTCAGGCATTTGTATAAATTTTAGACTATTGTATTTTTTTACCTGCAGAACTTTTTGTAACCTCAGATGTTTCTTAGACTTAAATTGCAGCAACTTCTGTTAAGAACTGGCAGATGTACTTTGCAGAAGACACTACATTTCCCACAGCAACAAGTTGCATTCTTTATTGCCACATGTGAAACAAACTAGTATGTAACAGAACTTAACTAGAAGATAACCGTTGGTCTAATTGATTGGATAGAGGTGGGTGATAGGTTGGACTGGATGATCTTGGAGGTCTCTTCCAGCCTGGTTGAATCTATGATTCTATTCTGATAAACTAAGAAAACTGTTGAGTGCAACACCACTTTAAAAGGATTAACCAATTTTGGGTTGTCTTGTCCTTTGAGCCTTCCACTGGCCTGTTTAAAAATGTAAAATAACAGAATGAATCATACAGAAATTGTTGGCAAGAGGGATAGCAACTTACACAGCATAATGTGTCAGTGCAGCAGCTCAAAGCCTCCCCAGTTTTTTTGTTGATGGTAAATCCAGGAAGCTTGGATAAATACTTGGGTGAAGGCAGAGGAGGCACTGTAGTACATCACAGGATCACAGGGGTGGGAAGGGACCCAAAGCGATCGAGTCCAACCCCCCTGCCAGAGCAGAACCAGACAGTCTAGCTCAGGTCACCCAGGAATGCATTCAGACAGGCCTTGAAAGAGAAGGAGACTCCACAACCTCTTTGGGGAGCCTCTTCCAGTACTCTGTCACCCTTACAGTAAAGGCTTGTGTTGAGGTGGAACCTCCTGTGCTGCAGCTTCCATCCATTGCTCCCACGGAGCAAGTGAGCAGAGCCTGTCCCCCCACTCGTGACACCCTAGTTCATCTCTAGTGGCGAAACTGAAATTCTTCACTTCTTAGAAGTTTTGTTAACATAATATTTTCTCAGGAAGATAAAATGTTTAATTTGTATGAATAGAAAATAGCTGTGCTTTCCAGCATTTATTTAAAACTAACTCTGTTCTTAGATGCATCTTGATTTAATTAAAGAACTAGCAAACAAACTCTTAACTGCTGAAAAAGCAAAACTGATAAATTTTTTTTTTTTTTTCATTATGCTTTTCTATAATTAGTCAAATCTTAAACTTCAGTTCTGGTCTTTTCTCTCTCCCCCTCTTTTTTTTTAATGAAATAATCTTTGGAATGATATGTTGAGTAAATTCAAAGTCAGTCTGTCAATGTATGTTTATACTGTGAGTGTCATTGGTTATCCAAGCTCCCTTTGGAGGGGAGAGAATAGGGAGGGCCTAAATTGCAGACCTGTCACTAGTGTGTGTGTATCCAAACACATGCACTGTAAGGTAGTGGGCTAGTTCTTCATCACCTATTTTTAAGATCTGTGAAAAAGAAAAGATTCAAAGAAACCTATAAATCTGAGGACACAGGTTTGCCTTACTTGGCCTGTCATGTGCTGTTTGATATAAGTGAGTTCTAAATTGTATTCTTCTGATGGTAAGACAATCTTACTGTGACTCGCTCTACTTCAGAAAGAGACTGTCAACCCTTCGGTTGCAGCTGAAAGATTGAAATTGTTTGAGATGTTTAACTATTCCTTATGGAATCTTAAGTATGTATAAGAGCCTATTTCAGATAGGATAGTTAGTGGTATAATTGCACTGATCAATAATTAGAACTCAGATCTGAAGCTGAGGCCTGCACTTTGAACAGACAAATGAGCTGGGCAAAGGCTGCTGTATTTCGAAATGCTAATGAGGTCAGTCAGCCTGTTAATATATGGTTTACTGCTTGCCCCAGGTGCTTTTTAATGTACCTGTGATTAAATATTGAATGGTATCTACCTCCTGTCTCTCCAGGTGAAGATGGAGCTGGTAAAACTAGCCTAATAGGAAAAATTCAAGGCATAGAGGAATACAAAAAAGGAAGAGGAATGGAGTATTTGTATTTAAATGTGCACGATGAAGATCGAGATGGTAAGCTTAAATTTTTTATATCTTAAATCAGTTCAAAAGCAATGGTTCAGTAGTGTGATTTGGAATGACTTTGGGATGTTTTTCTTCCTTTATGACTTGCTTATGCCGTGAGTGAGTGTATCATGAGTATGTTTCTCAGTATAATTACTTTAGTAGATACAATGAATGACCACTTAAATGATAGAGGAGGAGAGAAAACAGTCAAAAGAAAATACCAGGGAAGCAATCTTAGCTGCAGCATTCTGAGTCTATGCAGTCCTCAGGCCTAGAGGAAAAGACACCTAGGTTCTTACTTTGTATTTTAATTATTTTAGCAAGTATTTATCTTTTTGAACATACTATTTTCTTGGTAGTATCACAAGACTACAGACCATGTATTGATGAATAGGAAAATGTGCAAATGCTAAAGGAGATATAAAAAACATGAAAACAACAAACAACTGCAGAGCACCAATCCAAAAAATGAAGAGGAAGGAGAAATAAAGTACAATCTGTGTTTCAGTTGGCTTGTGGCTAGAAGATAAAAAGGACCAAATACCTGGAATTATGGACTGGATAATTTGTGCTTATTCGTGGTGAAATGAGGGAAGGAGTATCACCAGGCACTGTAGAGGTGCAATGAATTGTCTAGGGACAATAAATAGTGGAGTGTGAATAATGACACACTGAGAGCTGTGGAGGGAAAATGGGAATTCTTGTCTATACTACACAAGTATAAGTAGAAGAAAACTAGAAAAAGTTGTCACCTTTCTTTTCTGAAATCACCTGCTTTCCTGATTGCCATGTTTGCTTATTGCTCTCAGAGGTTACTAGGCCAGGGTTAAGAGGATTGGGAGTTTGATCTAAATGTTTTCCTCAGAAGTTCTGTAACAAGTTATAAAAACTTACTGGAAGGCAAAATATAGCTGTGTTAAGCTCTTCCTCTACTGCAGAAGTGTCTCTGAACAGTGGATTATGATGTTTTGAGGGGAGAAAAGCAGTGGGGTGGTCTGTTTATAAAGTGGCTGTCCTTTTGCAAATTTGAAGAATAACTTCCTTCTTAGTTAGGTTCATCTAAATAATTTAAAAACTTGCAGTTCTGCTCCAGTTTTCTGAAGGGCCATAGGACATTCTGCACTTTAAAAGTTCTATAGGCATATCGCATTGGAGTTTTAAAAGGGAGATGGCAGTCCTTGGGAGTGAAGCAGCCCATGGGCTGAGAAGGGATGTCTGAACTCAGTCAGTTCTCCCTTAAAAGCTCTTACATAGTTTGAAGTAAGTCTCTTTTTTTTTTTTTTAGACCAAACAAGATGTAATGTATGGATTTTGGATGGTGACCTATATCACAAAGGTCTTCTTAAATTCGCGATGGATGCAAGCTCTCTAAAGGACACTCTAATTATGTTGGTAGTAGACATGTCTAGGCCTTGGACTGCACTGGATTCTTTACAAAAATGGGCAAGTGTTGTAAGAGAACATATTGACAAGTTAAAAATTCCTCCTGAAGAAATGAAAGAAATGGAACAAAAATGTGAGTATTCTGCAAATACATAGGAATCCATTGAGGTCAAGTATGGTTAATGCTTTCTGCACCACTGAGTCTCTCCATTGCAGTCTTTTTCATTCTTCAGAAATGTTACCAACAATTAGAAGTTATCAAGCAAGTAAAGCTTTAGATAAGGCTCAGGTTTTACCTACATCTGAAAAGTACCAGTATTGTTTTCTGACAGAACTACCTTAACTGGGAAGGGCTAAGCTGTCAGAATGAACACGGCTGAGTTGAATTTACAATTTTTCTACAAAAGATTCTCCCTATTGAAAAATCCTTCTTGGCTTTCCTGTTACTGATTTAAACAGCAAATCACTGCATCAGCTTCTTAACTGTTCCTGTACTTAGTTGGCCCAGAGAATATGGGACGTGTTCTCTGCCTGCCAAAAGGGAAAATGCTGAAACGATTCATGACAGCATGGTATTGGCTGTGCTTTTTCTACTTGAAAGGTTTTACCCTAATTATTATTGACAATAATTCACCTATATGTTTGCTTTTGACATGGATATGATATAGCTTTATCAGTGTCTTGGCTTTTTAGTTTTAAGCACGCAGAACAAACATTTAGCAGGATTCTTTAATCTGACTGAACTCAGTAACATCATAGCTCTGTGTTACTTTTGGGCAGCCACTGTATTTCCCTTGGGGTACTAAAACATGAGCCTTTCCTTTTCATCTCTGTGAATTACTACAAGGAAAAACATTTGGAGAAAGTGTTAAGATCAAATAGCATTACACTTTGTTTACAACTCTGAAGTTGCTCTCTAACTGATATGTTATTAAGCAACCAACTACCAGATTGTTGAGTAGCTTTTTCAGAAATGCAGGTTGTAGCTGTCCTATGCTAAAGAAGCCCATAAAGTGACAGCTGTAGGCACTCTGGAATGTGGGTTGGGGTTTGGTGGTTCTTTTCTTTAATCTTTTGAGAGATGCTTCCAAGGGAAGCGTTATGCTTGAGAATTCTGTCTTTCAAAGCAAGAAGTCGTTTAGGAGGGAGGAGCTGAGCTCTCTTGGGTGTATGTTTTTGGTTTGGTTTTTGGAGGGGGTGTGTTTGTAAGTACACATATTAAATGCCACTCTCCCCACCCCTAAATAGTTTCAGGATAGGACTTACTGGATGAAAGCAGTAAGGACATGGTACCTCTGTTATCAAAAAAAGTGCAGGCTGATAGTTTTGCCTCTTCAGTTGAATAGAATGTGAAACTTTGCAAAAATCCAGACCATTTAATAGATAAAGCAAGTCAAGAAAAACAGATACTCATTAAAAGTTTTTTCTACTTTCTTGTTCTTTCATCCTTTGGTCTGATTCTTACAGATATTGATGGTCTGTGTATTGGGTATAACAAGCCCTGGACACAGTCCAGATATGCCTGGAAACTGGTAGTATTTTGAACTTCCTGTGATGTGGCTTCATGCATTGCTTGGCAGGCTACATCCTGGCCTAACCAAAAGGAGGAGGGAGAATCTTTACTCCCCTGACTTTAGCACCACTGTCTCATTTATTCTTGTGTCAGGCTCAGTGCTCCTGAGCGACTTGTGCAAGCTGATTTAACTTGCTAACAAGACTGACACCTACTGAGAGTTTCTGTGTGGTGTTTTCTGGAGGTGGCTTGCTGTGTTTGTCTTCCATTTCTAGCAACTTAACTTTGCTCAAAGGTAGACCCTGTGAGGGCCTGGTATGGGAAGGTATTAAAGGATACTGAGCAGCTGTGTGTGAAGGGTTGGAATAGCTCTTTCTGTTACTGAGTTCAGCTGTGTCTAATGAAGCCTTGTGGCCTGGTAGTTTTAATCCTGTCTCTAAGGAAAACCTGAGATTGTATTCCACAGTCTGTGAGCTGTGATATCCTACATCAATCTTTTTTACTGTTTTCTGTGCTTCTATAAAGATTAGCATGTTAAGATCATACAAAGGGAATTTCAGGAGCCCACTGGAGGACTTCTAGCACTGGGGTAGTGTGATTTTTGTTTATCCTGGAACAGACAGGGTGCTATGTAGGAAAGACTCCCTTGAGAAGCTGGTGTATCTTGGCGAAAACTCTTGGGACTAAAATAGTCAATTTGGGAGGATTTCAGAAGATCTTGGACCAGACTGAAGTGGCAGCATTCTCTGGATAAGACTGAGTTGAGTGTTTAAATACAGGTGATAATCTGTGCATCTGCTTGTTATTGTGAACTCCAAGGTATATAGAAAAGTTGAATAATCATGGCCTTATAAATCTTTCTTTCTCTAAGGTGTCAAAATAATTCATAGCATGCAGTGGGTCGAAAGGGAATTTAAAGGTCATGTGGTTGAACCTCTCTGCAGTAAGCAGGGCCATTCCCAACTAGATCAGATTGTTCAGAGCCCTATCAAGCCTGACCCTGATTGTTTCCAGGAATGGGCCTTTACCACCTCTGGGCAACCTATTCTAGTGTTCCATGACTCTCAGAGTAAATTTCTTTCAAATATCAATCTAAATCAACCCTTCTCTACCTTTTAAAATCATTGCTCCTCATCCTATCACTAGAAGGACATTGAACTGTTGGAGCAGGTCCAGAGGAGGCCATGAAGATGCTGAGAGGGCTGCAGCAGCTCTGCTGTGAGGAGAGGCTGAGAGAGTTGGGGCTCTGCAGCCTGCAGAAGAGAAGGCTTCCAGGAG
>VWYK01098742.1:1145-14470 GCA_013399775.1 Semnornis frantzii
CAAAAAGCAGCTGCAACTCTTGTAAAACTGGTGCTGTGGATTGGGCCCTCTTCAGGAAGCACTTAAGTCACTCTGCCCAGCAGGACCTGTGAACACAAATTGGAGGCATCAGTGTAGAGCTGGCCTCTCTTAGTACTTCTTGTCCTTGTTTATGTGGCTGGTACACTAGATAATGTTTAACTTTGTGGTCATGAGTATCCGGATCCTTATTTTTCCTAGATGAGTCTTGGCAGAACAACTTTTTTTTTCCTTCTGGCTGAGAACTTCCTGATTGCAGAGAAAGGGGGGTGGAGTTCTTTGTTTAGACTGTCTCTGGAGAGCACTTTATTGCACATACCTTCCTGTTGTGCCCTTCCAAATGTGCACTGCAGTGGAATGATCTTCAGAACACTTAATTCTGTTCAGATTTACATACAATTAAGCTGTTAACTTGGGCTGCTGATTTTTTCCTCCAGGAAAGGCTATACATATAAATACAGAAACAGAAGAAAATTCTTAGTACTTTTAGGAATACTATTTAAAATGAGACCAAAATGTAACTGAATTATAAAAATGTTAGGTGCCCAGCCTCAGAGTTTGCAAAATACCATTTTAAGATTAAAAACCTATCCCAATGTAGCAGTATGGAGAGTCAACATCTCCAGTGCATATGCTCCTCTTGGGCACAGTGTATTGAAGTCTGGTTACCTCCAGTGGTAAAGCCTTCAAGTTGATTCTGTGCCTTCCAAGTGAAATACTTGTCTCTGATGTCTGAACTGAGAACTTGTGTGAACAATGACTCTTACAGCCAACTTTCAGCCTCTAACACGTTGGTGCAAGTTGGCAAGGGTCTTTCCTCAGTTGGATGGTGTCAGCTCTCCTCTTCTACTGGGTGACCCTAGTTTTTAACCTTTTTGCCATAAAGGTGTTGCACTGTGCTGCATGGTTGAGTCTCTGCAGTGCAGAGATATGAACCTGCTGCCTGAACCCTGGTGTGTAAACTCTAGTGATGTTTTGGAAGTGCCCTAGTAGAACTCTTGAGAATGTTAAAGGCTAAGGTGAGGCATACTTGTTCCTACAGTTCTCTGACAGAAAAAGAGGTTATGTTCTTCATTTCCTCTGCTGGCCTCTCCACTGTATTTTGCATATTTTGCTTTTCACTTCTACCTGCAGGTTCAGAGGATGGGAAGATTCATGTTTGGAATGGGGAAAGTGGGATGAAGGTGGCTGTGCTGGATGGAAAACACACAGGTCCTATAACCTGTCTGCAGTTCAATCCAAAATTCATGACTTTCGCTAGCGCATGTTCCAATATGGTAAGGAAAGTGTTTTAAATTCCTCCTCCTTCACTGAGGTGCTAACCCTTCTAGAAATGAATCTAAGAAGGCTCAGTGCTGCTGATGGGTATTTCCTTGGGCTTGGTGAGAGTCAAGCCTTATGTCTGGATTGCGCCTTACCTGGCAGACAGATGTGTGGAGCAGGGCAGCTGGCAATCCAGGGTTTGAACTTAACACACACATGAAAGCAGAGCAGTGGATGAGTGCATGAGCAGAAACACAAGTTCTTTAGGTCCCTGTACACAGCTTGTATGTTCAGCTTGTGTAAGACTGGCTTGTTCTGGAGAGGGTGCAGTATGAGCCACACCAGTGTAAGCAAGGACTGTAACCTTAAACTGCTGGGAGGGAGTTGCTGCCTCTTCACTAGTCTCTGCCTCTTTGCTTAGGGTAGCAGTGACCAGCCAAAGTGTGTGTTCTGCTCTGTAAAAGACATTCTTTCCTCTTTTGTAGGCCTTCTGGTTGCCAACCATTGATGACTAATTCCTACACAGCAGCTGCTGTTGGGTGATTTCCATACTGCTAACAGCAGCACATCACTGCAAGCATAGTACTGGAATTGCCTAGGTCTCCTAGACTGTGTTCCTGTTCCTGCATACGCCTCCATGTCTTACCTTTATTTGGCGCATTCCTTTGCGAGGACTCCTCAGCTCAGCCTGTTGGCATGTTCCAAAGTGGCACGCTGCATGTTCTTACCTTGCAGCCTGTGCCCAGCAGGCTTCAGCTGAAGTTGGAACTGATGCAGTATTATTTCTAAGAGCAGTGAAGTCTGTTTTAATTACAAAATGTGGCATTTTTTTTAAGCTGTAAATGTGTTTGCCTTCTGCAAGTGCACAAGGCTGATGAAGTGCAGTTCCTTCCCATAAGTGCATATTTTTCACATTTGGGATCTTTCTGATTTCGCTGCAGTCCACAGACGCAAAGTTACTTTTGTGCCAAATGTGAATACTGACAGTTTTCAACTTAAAAAGAGCAGGTGCTGGATTCTCTCTCAGTGGAACATGCACCTAAAGATGGATGACTATGAGTATAGATGAAACATAATTGCCAGCTGTTTTCTGGCAATTTAGTGTGCAGCAAACCATACAGGTTTTGTCCACTGCCAGAGCTTACCCTGATGTTCACTGTGCCAGCATCCCAGGGGCACAGAGAGTACTGCTGAGGTCCGGTCAGTGTCCCAAGCAATAAAGGAGGCTGTCAGCTGGAAGATGAAGAAACCAAGCTGAGACTGAAAGTACAGTCTGCCTGTGTATCTTCATTATATGTCATCTTGGCTGATCTTATTTGTAAATATTGGGGGGGGCGGGGTGGTGTGGGAGGGCAGTTGGAATGGGCCATATTTTTTTACTTTTAGATATTAAAGATTATGATGTGGGCCAGTATCATGGGGTGTCTATGCTGCTTACCTTCACAGATGCAGTTCTCCCTTCCTGGTTTGTAAATAAGTTCCATTACGTTCTCTCCATGCTGGCCTTGGATTTATATCCCTCCGTTGATAAAGCTGATGTGCACTTAGTTCATCATGCATTTTGTTACAGGTCCTGTGAGTTTTCAGTAGCAGTCCCAAAAGAGTAGTGCTTCTTTTTTTAGATGTTGTCTTCAGAACTGAATTTAAAATCTTATATGGGACTGTGGTGATTTCCATTTTCTGTGGCCCTATCCCAAGGGGTGGGAGGGATGCTTTCTCCTGCTCCAGAGGGGCTTGTGGGCAAGTGGCACAAAGGCTGGCAAGCTGGTCTTAAAGCCTGGGTCTGCTTTCTTTTTCCTGAAATGCTGCATCAATCAAATGCATTCACCAGCAGGCTGGGATAGGCTCAGAGTAAACGTGCTGTCCATTGTATTCTTGTCTTTCCAAACACAGCTGGTTTTATGTGCAGGCTACAGCTTGGAAAGTTGGTTCTTTCCCTTGCCCAGTCATGTGTGCTTCCCCTCTCTGGAGTGTGCAGTGCTGGTAAGGTGGCAGGCAGAGTCATGGGCATGTTCTCTAGCACTCTGCCTTAGACAAGTGATCTAGGTGTACCTCCTTTGCAGCAAAGTTCATCTCAGCTGTGGGGGCTTGTGTCATTTGGAACCTGTGTCCCTGGCTGGAGGAGGGAATAGAACACTGGACAAACGCTTTTTGTCCTGCCAAGCAGGCCTGCTGTTGGAGATGCAGGTGAGAGACCCATGCTATTACACCAGCATCCCTCTTACCATGCTGTCCCACTGTCACCTTCAGATAGGCAGAACAAAGGGAGATGGTCAGACGGTCATCCCAGTCCTCAGAGTTGACTTGCTTTGCACAGCTGCCTCTTCGACTCAGTGTTGTTGCATTTCAGGCTGCTTGGTGCTATTTTAACATTGTTTATATAGGCAGCTGTATTTTGAGGTGTTGTGTAACATGCAGGTGTTTGGGGGGGTGGGTTGTAGTGCATTTTAACAGGTGAACTTGAACATTCAGTAGTAAACCATCTTTCAGGGGTTTATCAGGTCTGTTGCCTGAGGAGGAGAAGAGCCTCCAACTGTTACTTTTCACAGGGAAGCACTTGGAAGTCTTCTAAAATTGCTCTTTGCAGATGTGGTTTGAGCACTTGCCTGAAGAGCATTGTTCAGCTGTCTTCCCCTTGTGGTGGTGTCAAACCGTGTTGCAGCGTGAAATCTTTAAGAAAAGGAGGACCAAAGGCCTGGTCCAGAAGGACACACTGGAGCCAGGTTTGTGTACAACATAGTACTATTGTTCAGCTCAAAATTAAAGCCAGGTGCTTTCCCAGGGCTGATGGACATCCACACAGAGGCAAGTATTTCTTGATTGTAGCACTGAGTGCTTTCAATCCACCTTTAGAAGAGGGAAATGTACCAAGTGTTGCCAAGGAACTTGAATATCATATATCTCTAGGTTAGACAGGAAAGGTGAATAAAGCTTTTAGCTTCCAGCTTGTGTGCTTTTTAAAAAAGCATCAGGACTGCCATTCCTGTCCTCTTCGTGGCAGCCAGCTAATGCGAAATGGACCTCATTAGAAACAGTACTCCCAGGTCTAATGGAGTGTCTAGCCTTGTGTAAGTAAAGCCAAGCAGGAAGCTTGCTCCTCATGCTCTTCAGGATGAGGTAAAGACCATGGGAAATGAGACTCAAAGCCCACCTCTAAGTAAGCAGTGATGGTGGCTGAGCACATCTGCTTTGGCTGTAGGAGATTTTGGGTATAATTCTCTGAGTTAATCTTTGAGAGATGATTTTTTGTATTGAAGCTCCCAGGTCTTTGGTTAATGTCCCAGTCCCTGCTCTGACACAGGAACAATTGAACAAAATTGGAAGCAGCAGTCTCTTGTCCAATGCCTGCAGGCTATATTTGCACTTTAAGAGACTTCTTGGGATTTTGGGTCAAGCATGGATCCTAGCCAGCTTTTTGGAAGTTGGTCTCTTTGGTTGTGAGCTGCTATGAGGAATTTGACTCCTAGGTGGGGTCTACCAGATGGGAGTAACTTTGGATGTTGGGAGTTACCAGATGGAGTCAACTTTGTCTCAAAATACTGCATATGTGGAGAATTCAATGTTGTGGCTGCTACCAATAAACGTTTTGTAGAGAGATCACGGAGTGCTGTAAATTTTGCGTGTCCAGTGTGATACAACTTCCTGGGTTTTTAAAGGGGAAATAAGAAAATCATCCTTTTTTAATTTAAAGGCCCTAGTTTTGGAAAGCCACAATTTCTGTACTGAAATTTGTCATGCTTGGAAGCCATCCCTACATAAATTGCCCATTTTAAGAGGATTTTCTTGCTTAGGATAGGGGAGCAGTCCTGACAAAACTACTGGTTGAGTTATGGTGCTTGAGGTAGAGGGGGGTTTACAGAAGCCTGTGATCTGGATGGAAAAGCTCTGCTTTTTCTCAGTGGGAAGGTGGGGAAATAGCTTTTTGGAGTACCAGGAGACTTTAATCACTGCTTTAAAGTATATATAGCATTATGGCTGCTCTAGGGGGGGGGGTCAGCAGCCAGCATTAGTTTTACATGGTTAAGACTATGTGCTTTGTTTTCAGATGAAACTGAAGGGGAAGCTGGAGATGGATGGGTTTTGTTGCTTAAGCCATGAGCAGACAGCTGAGAAGGCTGCTTAATTCCTAGGCTTAGGCTTCCCACTGCAGGAAAACCATCTTTTGACACCCGGCCCTTGAGGCAGTACTGCTTAGGGGAATAGTTCTACCAATAAACTGGATTATGGCAACAAATAGAAAGCAAAAACTCCCCTGCAATCTTCTAACGATGTTTTTCTCCATCTCAGATCCCTCTGATGGGGATAAAACTGCTCAAGATGTATTTACAAGTATTTTTATTTGGACTTTCATCATTGTGGACCTTAAACACATGCTGAGGTTTGTCTGCTTCCCTAGGGAACCTTGCAGCTTGTGTAATGAATAGTAAAAACCAGTTTTTATTTCAGACAGGGAGAGAGTTGGGAACCTTGTCCAGACCAGAATTTGCCTGGCTAATGAGCTGGTTGAGAAGCAGAACCTTGGAGTTTGAGGCACAATTCTGGTAGTAATTGCCTGAGATTCAGCACTGCAGACAAAATTTAAACCAAGTAAACTGAAACCAGTTGGAGCTTTTCTGCTAATCAGCTGATGCACTTAAAACACTTCAGTTTCCTCATCAGTGCCAGTGCTACAAAGCCAGCTTTGCTGTCAGAAATGGCCTGAATGAGCAGCAAAAGTGTCAGCAAGTGGTGTGGGCTCAGATTGGTTAGAAATCTGTCTGCTGCAACACATACTAACACACTGTTATTTAAGTGCTTTTAAGGCACCTATCTTTACACAAGAGGCTCCCATAAACCATGTGTAGCTCCATCTGCTAACCTCAGATTTGAGGTGGTGGTGCCCACAAATGGAAACTTCCTCAAGAGGTCTGGGCTGCTGCTTCAGTCCTTGTGTTCCTTGGACTTGGCCATGCCCAGCGTTGTCTCAGCAGCCCACAGGTTTTCCGCACTTCTCACATTACAGCAAATGGACATGAGGGAAACTAGCTTATGCATCCATTTTTTCAAGTCTGATTAAAAGTGAGCTCTTGGGACTGCCTGGATCTCAAGTGATCCACATTCTTCAGCATTAAAAAGGGAGAGGGCTTGCTAGAAACATGGATTTGAGTCTCCCTGTACCGCAAGGTGTTACAAATAGTACCCTTCAGTTTGCACGGCCCCTTTGCAATCTCTCCTTAGCCCAACAAGAAGAGAGTAAGAGAATGATTTGTTTGCCCACTGTTCCTGTCTTGCATATTCTTAAGGAGCTCATATTCTTGTTGATTTTCTGCACGAGTGCTGGCTGTACATTTGGGGTTCCAGTGCAGATGTTTTTGCTGGAAGACAGCGTGCATGCACAGCAGAAATCCCTCTGTCTCAGGCTGATGCTGAACAGCGCTACAGCAGAGGGACACAGATCCTGCGTGTCATGCTATCAGTCACTCCTCGTCTCTCTTGTGTAGTGGGATGACAAATACAGAGATGTCATCATAGGATGCCTCGTGGCTGTCATCCAGTATCCACTGGCGGCCTCTCTTATTTCCCCTTGCTCTGCATACCAAGCACTTGGCCAGTTCTGAAAATCTGTGTGTGGAAAAAAGTGCAAGGTTTGGGTTAGGATGGCATCATTCCTACAGGAACACTGTCCAAATAGTAGGGCTTTTTTTTAAAGACACCAAGTTCATTATTGTTTCTTTAGGATGGGGAAAGATGAGAAGGCAGTTTCCAGTCACAGAAAAGAGTGCTTGGTCATGATGGAATTGACCTAGAAGCAGAGCCATCTCAGCCTGCTTTCAGTCTGACCAGGTTCTTTGAAAGGGGGAGTGATGACAAAGCTGATGTTACCTGTGAGGATTTGTCCTGTTTTCTGCAAGAAAGCTCCTGACCATATGAGCCACCTCTCTGTTGCACAGAACATCCCAAAGGCCATCAGTTGCCATGATAAGAACATCATCTTCCTTAACGTCATGCAGAGCAAAGTCAAATACGTTCACCTGGAAAGCACAGCAGCAAAGCAGTGACAATCCCTGCCATGTACCAGAGAGGTCAGGGAGATGGTTTCCCCTGAGAGATGACAAAGTGGGATTGGGGTGCTTTGAATCTTTGATGTCCCCTTGCTATTATGCTCCTAGGTTCCTCTGTCTTGGGGATTCTCTGTGCAGCATGCAGAGAGATGGGGATCAAAAAGGGACATGGGTAAGATGTGTTAGGGCTGTTAAAGGTGGGTGCTACAGAGGAACAGCTTTATTCTATCCTGCAGTTTCCATGTGCTGCAACTGACCTTGGGGATGCAGGAGAGGAAAGGTTTGACTTCAATGTTGGTGTCGATGACTTTGAGCTGATGATCCCCCAGACCTCGAGAGACAGCCAAAGTCCCCAGCAAACGAGCCTGGCCCCAAACAAAGCACAACAGTATTGAAACATGTGAAGTCTTTTCTTGACTTATTTATACATTGCCTGTAGAACCCTTCTCCAAGCATCACTTATAATTTGGAGACTTCAGCTGGAGACCTCAGAGATCAAGGCATGAAAAATAACAGCCTCATAGTGTGGAGACAGCCTGCACATGGACTGTCTGGTGGCCCCTGCGGTTACCCATACTTGGGTAAATGCTCAGACCTCAAGAAGCTTGTGGTGGCATCTGCTCTTGATTTGGGGTGGTGAGGAAGAAAACTGGCTTGGGTTGGCAGAGCAAGTGGGAACCAGGTGTTTTCTTCTGGCACTGATTGCTTGCAAAAGGGGTGGTATGTGGGTTGTAGTGCTGGAGGAGGTGATAGGGCTGTCTGCTCAACCCCAGCAGGGAGATACGTGCAGTCACTGCTTCTTGCCACCTCTTTGCTTCTCCAGGCTCCTTTTCTCAGCCCCCCCTCAAAGAAGGCTTGTGGGAAAGGCAATAGTTAGAGCTGGAGGAGACAATCCAAATGGATTCTTATCTGAGTTCTTATCTGAAATAGAATATGAGGAAAGGGCAGGCTGGCCTGATGCTGCTCTCTGCTCCACTAGCAGGGACTCTGGAGGAGGGTGCAGCCTCACTGCTCTGCAGAGCTCTGGCTTACACCAAGCAGGCACCATAGTGCTAGTGAAGGTTGCTGCTCTACTGGAGCTGTGTGACTGTATCATGCTGGAGAGCCCCAGCCTACCATAGTGCCCTGGAGCAAGACAGTGACAGGGATGCTAAGGACCCCCAGCAGACTTGCTTCTGCCTTCCCAAAGTGTAAAGCGTTAAGCTACCTGCTTCCCATGACCGTGGACAAGAGGGTACTTGAGGTCAGCTTTCTCCACTGTCTTGTATCCCCTAGAACAGAGAATTGACCACTCATTTGGGATTTGTCTGACCTGATGGTACAGCTTAGCCACAGGATTTTCCCTGTGGTGCCCCCATGCAAAAGCAGCCGATTGAGGAAGAGTCAATGTGACTGACTTGCTAAAACACATACAATGAGGATGACCACTTGCTGAATATCCAGGTGGCTTTCCCTCTCCTCTTCCTGCCAAGCTTGTAAGTGCACCAGGATGGGGCTCACTGCACCAGCCCCCAAAGGATCCTAAAGACCATCTTGGCTATGCCCTAACCGCCCTGCCAGGCCCCCATTCCTTCAGTTGTGGGGAAGGCTGCTCACAGCATCCTCCACTTGATCTAGTACAGCTTTGCACCATCAAGCCCCATGCTTTCACCAATGGGCCATGCCCATCATTACAAGCAGGTAAAGCCACCTTGTGCTACAGCCTTATCCTCAAGCAGAAAGGACTCACCAGCCCTCCATGAAGTAATCTCGGTACAAGACTTTCTGGCCCACGTCATCTCCCTTCAGCCTCCGTGGAAACTCAAAGCGTGTGAACTCACTGTTCAGGAGCTTGGGAAACAGAAAAGCCTGAAGGAGGGAACAAAGGGTTGTGTGTGTACAGGTTCTGCTTCAGCAAAGCAGGACACCAAAACTGCTTCTGCCTCAGAACTGGTACTCCCAGCAGAATGGAGAAAACATCCCAAGGAGGATGTGAGCATCTCCGCACAGCAAGGCTTGTTAGTTGAATCTTGCCCCAAGCCTTGGCTGGTGCCAGATGACATCCTGGCCACAGTGTGGCTTCAAGGAAAGCTTGCAACAAGCCCTCTCTGACCCAGTCTGATGTGCAGGAGTCACTCACCAGGTGCTGGATTCGCTGTCTCTCTGTCTCAGGTGTGAACTCACTGCTCATGGGCACAACGCTGTCCTTCAGAACAAGAATTGCCCTGTGAAGGGGAAAGGGCAAAGGACTGAGCCATGTCTGTCACTGCAGCCTTCCAGCTGCCCCCAGCTATAATTAGCCAGCAGCAGAGAGCTGCTGGAGAACAGCTCTGCACCCACACAGCTATTAAAAATACCAGAGTATTTTAAATGACTCCAGTGCAATTGCTCTGTTGCAGCAGAGAACTGAGCTTTCCTGGTTTGACAATGCCAGAGCTCAGTGCTGGAGGAACAGTGGACCAAGACCAGATGAGCAAGCTCCTTGAAATTACCTTCTGCTTCTAAACATCCACTGGGCAGAGCTCACTGCTGCACAGTACTGCCTTGTAACTGGGCAGTGTTTGTAGTTCCTTGATATCCCAAAACCCTTCCAAGAGGCATGACAGCAGCCATCCTTCCAGCAAGTTCTGTGGCAGGCGGGAAGGCAATGAAATGTCTGGGCTGCATGTTTAACTTCCATAGGATTAAACAAGAAGCTGGAACTCCTGTTTATCTCCCAGGAACATCCCCTCTGCCCCTTTATGATGGCTCACCTACTGTCCCCAGCGTTGGCCACATACAGCTTCCCCTGGAAATAAAGGGCAGCCAGAGCAGTGCAGCCTCCTGACTGGTTTGTAGCTTCCATCTCCTGGCCAATGACTTCATCCTGTTGTTTAAACAAGTTTGGAGAGTGATGAAAGAGAAGCTGCTGCTTTCTGCAACTACCTCACACCTCCGGGCAGAAATCCAGAACCAAAACTGATTGTGCATAAGCCACAGGAAACCAGCAAGGTGACAGAGAGCATGGCTTTGGTACAGCCAACAAACGACTAAGGACTGCTTTAGAAGCATGATGGGGAGATCTCAAGCTGGTACATGCTGTACTAGTGTGACAATAGCCACCACCTAGCCCTAAAGAAATCATAGAATCATAGAATGGTAAGGTTGGAAGGGACCTCAAGGATCATCTAGTTCCAACCCCCTGCCATAGGCAGGGACACCTCCCACTAGTACAGGTCACTCAAGGCCTCATCCAACCTGCAGCTTTGCTCTGGGTCAGCATTGCTGATGTGCAGTAACAGACCTGAAGCAGATCCCAGGGAGCTGACCCAGTGTGCTCTCAGCAGTGAGTGCCAGCTGAATGTTTCTGCCTGCCCAGTGAGCTGCTGAACTGCAAACACAGGCAGCGGGGAGGGACAGAGGAACTGCCTGGGGCAGCAGGTCTAGTGCCTGGCGTGAGGTACTCACACATTCCTGGAAGGCGTTCTCCAGGGCTCCCACCACCAGGTCTTCTGCATGGATGTGCTTCTCCTCCACAAACTGGGGGTCGCTGTCACAAACGCAGCGTCCGCTGAGATTCATGGGGGGACGAGCCTCTGTGATGCCCCCCACGACCTCCTCCAGCTTCTGCTTGATGCAGTAGTGTAAATAGTTGGAGGCAATGATGGCAGCTTCTGGGCCGCCGTGGCCATCGAACAGTGCCCAGTAGTAAGCAGTCAGAAACTGCAGTGAGGAAGGACAAGACAGCAAAGAAGAGGGGGAAGGCGGAGGCTGGACAAGTCATGCAGATGGGAGGCTCAGCAGCTAGGACATCACTGTCTTGCCTGCTTTTACCATCCCAGCTACCCTTCCCTGCCACAAGTCGATCTGTGCAGCTCAAAGCCATGTGATGCCTGGGGGCTGCTCTGCCAGCCCCACCATCTGAGCAGCTAACCACCCTCACTAACTCTTCCTCTGTGGTTTAGGGGAAATGGAGCCATTCTACAAGATCAAAGGCAAAGCTGCTCCCAAGAGAGAGCATCCATCCCATGTGCCTGGTTCATACTGCTGTGCCCAGTTGGTAACAACACACTCCAGCTCTTGAAAGCAGAATGAGAGCAGTAAAAGAAAGGTAAATGGATTAGACAACCTTAAATGCTGCAAGCCATGGGCCATGGAGGTAGAAATGGCACATATGGGCAATTGTTTGTTGCCCAGAGGGCGTGTGGGTCCCCTAAATGTGTCTAAGTAAAGGTTTCCAGTGCCTGAGCATGTAGGACTGATGTGGCAGCCTCATGTTTCCTGCACCTGGGCCATGGGTGCAGGCCAGGGTTGGCAAAAGAGTAAGCAGAGCCTGCATTGAGGCTATACCTGCGTGGAGCACAGGATCAGCCATTCATCATCCTCCTCCAGGCCTGGCTCTCTCCTCCGGATAGAGATCTGACAGCAGGCTGCTTGGTCCTCGTTGAACTCTGACTTCTCAGCATTGATAACTCTAGGGGTGCAAAGGCTCCAGGTAAGGTATGCAGACAGGCTGTACCTTGCCAGCTCCCAGCCAGCCCTGGTGGGTGCTCTGCAGTCACAGCCAAAGGCTCTACATTGCCCCTTCCCTCCAGCCCCACCTTCCTGCTCCCTTTTTGAGCTCAATGGTCTCTTCACTGGGAATGTAAATAACAAATCCTTTCTGTGCAGTGTGGAAAAGCCTGTCCAGCGACACAGAAGAATTAATGGTTTTGGAACACCCTGGCCTCAGGCAGCCCTTGTCAGCAGCACACAACTGTGCTATTTCCTGGTGACACAGTGAACTGCAAAACCACCATGGCCAGTTACCCTAGCCTAGTTAATGTCTGTCCCTAGATGGGATGCTCCCTTTGAATACTGCACTATCCTATGACCTTGGGGTTGTGCCGGGGTCTGGTCAAGCATGTGGGGACAGCTCCTGTCTCGAGCTCTTCTATCTGATCCATCTCTTCTGCCTTTAATAAATGGAAAACCCAAAGGTTTCAAAAAAATGTGATATTCCCCCTCCGTTTTAAAGGTGCTTTGCTAGGAGCAAGCAACAGTTGCTCAGTGCTGGCAGCCTGATGAAACCACTCTCTGCCCCAGTCATCCGCCCTGCAAGGGGAGGGGGGAAAGAGCTCTGTCTGATCAGAGCCTGAACCAGGGGACAGGTGACGTCCCCGTGTGAACCACACTGCATTAGGGGGACGAGACACTTCAGCTAACCTGATTCTACTCTCAGGGCTGTCCGTGACTTGTCACAAGCAGCGGTGACTTGCTCTGTGGCTGGCAGGGGGCAGGGCCTGGGGGGGCCCGGCGCTGCTGCTGTGCCTGGAGGAAGCTGCTCCCTTCTTTGCAGGTAGGTACGGATGTGGGGGAGGCATTTCTGCCTGCGAGTCCTCCTCCAGGACAGCGCTGAAGCTCCGTACTTGGGCTCAGGGAGCAACGTGGGAAAGTGCAGGGAGAAAGTGGGGTGCGACCACCTCCAGGCACCTCCCCAAGAGTCCCCTAAACCACCCGCCCCGAGCAACACCCACATCCCTCGAGCCCCCGACCCTCGAAGAACCCAGGCATCCTCCTAGACTTGGACTACCTCCCGCTCAAACCCCTGTAAGATCCCTGGGAGCTCCTGCAACCGCGCACCCCGCGCCCCCGAGGGGCCTTCCGCAGCCTTCTTGCCGGGGCGGCCTCCGTCGCTGTCCCGCACTCACTCGGCGTAGCCCGCGCCCCAGGGCAGGGGCCGCTCGGGCCCGGTACTTCGCACGGCCCGCCCGTCCTTCGGGCTCTCCTCCCCACCGTCACGCAGAAACTTCGGCCGGCGATAGCTGAGGGCTGCGGGCGGCGGTCCCGGGCCGGGNCGCCAGGGGGCGCCGCAAAGCGACCCCGGCGCAGTGGTGGCTGCTCCTCCCCGGGGCGGTGCGGGCGGTGGCTTCGTACTCCGGAAGCGGGCAGCACCGCCTGCCCAGCCGTTTCCTGCCCGGGACGCGGCGGAGCCGGAGTGGAACGGGACGGAGCGGAGGAGAGCAGAGCCATGACTCACCAGACCGGCATCCACGGTAAGCAGTG
>VWYK01098742.1:14490-77886 GCA_013399775.1 Semnornis frantzii
GCATCCACGGTAAGCAGTGCCCGCCGAGGCGCAGGTGTGCTCCCTCCCCTCCCCGCAGGGTGCCCTGTGGCTTCTGCTGCTGGGCCGGGCTGGGCAGGGATCGGACCCCCGCCGCCTCCAACCCCACCCTGTCTGGGTCCTCTGTACCCGCCTCGGGAGGCACTGGCAGGGTCGCGCCCTGAGCATCCCCGGCCTGGCCGCGCAGACTGCCGGGCGGTGTCGCGGTAGCGATGATGGGGGCGATAAGATGAAGCTTCCCGAAGGAGCCGCAGGTTTCCCTGCAAGTAGATGGGGGCGGGGGGGGGAGGGGGGAAACGACGGCGACGACGACACTGAGCCAAGCTCAGAGCATTTGGGTGCTCGTAGGAGGTGTAGGAGGGATCTGGCTCGGGGGATGCTCCGGTGAGGGGCTTTCCGGCATCCTTTGTCTGGGCTGATGCTAATGGACCGCCGTGACACCGCTCAGAGCGACTGCTGCTGCGGCAGCACAGTAATCCTCGCAGCTCCGCTTCGTCGCAGCCCCTCATCAGCCTCGTCACATCTCCCCTTTTAGGGGGGGATGCTCGGCTGCTTCCCAAGGGGGTTGCAGACACTCGGGATGAATTCCTGCTTTGATCATGGCCCTTATTTTTGTGGGCAGGCTCTCTAGTTTCTCTGATTGCTCCATACAGAACACAACCAGAACCCTAAAACGATGGCTTTTGCATTTATAGGTGGTTTTGTTGCATGTCTGTGTTCCCTCGTGGTGTTCCCTCCTGTTCCCCACCTGCCAACTCAATTAACAGTATTAATCAGGAGGTGCTGCATAATTTATGTAACCAAATCAATATGTGAGTAGGGAGCAGGGATGGGAGAGCAGCTGCACCTGAAGCCCTTCTCCATGCTTTAGCACCACTGCATGCCCTGGTAGAGGAGCTGGGACATTGCTGGGACAAATACCTCTTTCACAGCCAGCACCTTTGCACAAGGATGTTGAATTTGTGGCTGCTGTTCCTTCATAGCACGAGAAGCCGTGTTCCTTGGGAGCATGGCCAAGAGCATCCTTCCCCTTCAGGTGTTCCTGGAGGAGCTGTAGTTAAGAAGCAGTCAGCCATGGTGCTTAGATGTTTCTCACACTTTGCCTAGTAGCTGAGGAGGTTTCGGTTCAGATTTGCTGCCTCTGGTTTAAGTTGAGGCCCTGAAGTTCAGGATCTAGTTGAACATTCCTTTTACTTTAAAAAAGTAAAAAATCAAGTCAGTAGGACAATTCCCAGCACCCACTTGAGCTCTTCCTGCACTGGCCCTGCTCTGCAGAGCTCTCCCTTGGAGCTTGGTTTAGGCAGCTGCCTGTTGCACTCCTGTGCCCCAAGAGGCAGCAGCCTGTTGCTGGCCATGGCACCCCTCCTGCACCACTGATGCCATCCTCCGTGGCACCCCGTGGCTGTGGGGGGATGCACCGGCATGATGCAGCCAACGAGCTGCTCTCTGAGAGTGCTGACCTTCAGTGACCTTGGTTGCCCACCACTTGTCATACCCTGCTGGGCCCAGTGCTGAGAGTCACTGCCTGCTGTCATTGCCTGTAGGAGGTAATGTGCCCTGTCAGCAGCGCACTGCTGGAAAGAGGAAGAGACTCAGACTTCCCCCTAGGAGCTGCAGCTGGTGCAGGGTGAAGACAGGCCCAGTTGCTCTGCCCAGGCAGTGATCTCGAAGCTGAGAGTGGCATAAAAATCTCCCTGTGATTATGAAGAAAGCCTGCATTGGGTGGTCTTGCAGGATCTTGGACATCTTTGGGTGGCTGAGCTGTCTGGGTCCTCTCCTACATCCTCTGCTGCACAGTCTGTCTGTCTTCTTCAGCAAAGTGGCTGTTTCCCCTCAATGCAAATCTGCTTCTCCAACAGCTGCAATGCTCAACTGAGGTGCTTTGGCCTTTAAGGGAACCACACTTTGGTGTGGGGGTAATATATGAGCCCTCCCCACCCAGGCACAGTGATCAAATTAACTCCTTTGCTCATCAGAGTGCAGATTTGGTATCAGATGAGGAGCAGCACTACTGCTACTTCCAGCCCCTCTGCTGGGACTGTTGTGTACTGAGGTCTGTTGTGTGCTGAGGAGGAGGAGGGATTTTCCTCATTTTCCTGGCTTCTGGGGCCTCATTATTGTTGCAAGCATGCATCACTTCATGATTTTCCATTTCCAGGTCTCCCCCATTTGCAGGCAGGTATCTGCTGCCAGGGCCTTTACTATCAGACCTGCTGGCTGCCTTAGGGGAGGTTGCAGGCAAGTTGAAAAGAGATTCCAGTGACACCATGTGAGAACAGGGTAACATGGAGACAGGGGAACCCCTGGAGCAGCCTCCTAGCTGTGGCGATACTGAGTCATCTTGGCTTCTAGCGAGAAGCAGGTGGTCCTCAGGGGTGGGATGTGATGGCAGGGAAGAGCTTCGGGTTTGGGGTGTTTAATTGGGATGAGGCTTCCACGCAGAGACAAGAGGCTAATAATTATTTTTTGGTAGGTATCTGTGGTGGTTCCCTTGAAGTTCCTGGTGAGAAAGCAGAGCTGCCATGGAGATTGCCAGGCTGGGGAGGTGGTTGGAAGCTATCAAAGGTCGCTGTAGGCTTCTTGGGGCTGGAAGCCTGCTTTTAAACTTGTCAAGTGTTTTTGCAGTCTTTGTTCTACCGTGAATGGCATTAGATGGGGACAGCATTCACTGCTCGAGTTTAAAAGCCAGGCATGGCTGCTCTGCCTTAAGAACATGATGCTGAATTAGGGCTTTGATGCTAGCAGGAGCTCACCCAGTTGCCTCTGAGTGCTCTTTTGTGACCTCTGGGTAGAGAGAAAAAAATTTGAAGGAAATGTTTTTTTTTCATCTACAAAGTAAAGAATTCAAATGCATGTTGTTTCTTCGACCAAAAAAATGGTAGTCGGGGCCAGTAGTAAGATGTAGGAATGGGGAAGGACTTTTGTTCCTGTCTGTGCTTGAGCCTCTGCTTTGCCCCAGGACTGAATCTTGCACCAGGAGTGTCTGGTAGGAAACAGCCATTTCCTTCAGGAGAAGCACAGTGGTGATGCAGATAGGCAGGAATTATGTTAGATGGGTAAAAAGGAGCAGAAAGAGGGACCTAGGAGCTGCTGGGTCTGCAAAGGTCTGCTGTGAAAGCAGCTGGCTTCCTGACTCTTTATCAAGAAGAAAGCTGGAGATGAAAGGCAGTGCTGGCTCCCCAGGTGCCTGGCCACCTGAATTCAGATGCAGCTTTGTGGCTAGGATACCAGGGGTAATGCCCTAGCCAGGAATGCATCTTGGCATCAATGGAAGAGGAGAAGGGATGACTGGTCTATGGTCCCTGGGGTCCTTGGAGGACAGAGGGCACTGGGCTGCTGCAAGAGTGGTTTTGAGGTGCTGGTCCCCACTAGCGAGCTCTTTTCTGGGGCCAGTACCCAACTTGGAGGTTGATACCTGGGTGGAGCGGTGGCCTGTGTCCCAGCAGGGTACACATCAGCATGGCCAGAGCAGCAGTGTGGGTACAAGCCAGGCAGACATCCCAAGATGTCAAATCCCTTGAAGTTAAACACCTAAAATAGTGAGGTAGAGGAAATCTCTTGGAAAACTCGCATCAAAAGGCTGTAACAAGATTGCTGCCAGCACCTGTCCCTGGATCTCTGTCCCCGTTGACACCCAAATCAGTGCTCCCAGCAGTGTCTTTTCCAGGCAGGGAAGAGGAGCAGTGGCCAACAACTTCTGCAGTGAAACAGGACAGTGCATGCTGGCACCAGCTCTTGGCTCTGGAATGCTGTCACTGTGGGTGCAACTGTTGCTGCCCACGGGGTGGGCACTGGCTACCCCAGAGTGAGGGGAGGGGTGAATGACTCTGCTCCGAGCTGCCAAGGCAGAGGAAAGACGAGTCCTGGGCATGCACATGGAAAACCAGATGTGGAGAGGGAAACAGCTGGCATCAGGCACGCAGCTGAAAGCCTCCGGGCAGGATTTGCAATGCAGACCAGAAGTTGCATGAAATCCTGCAGGATATGGCCCAGAAAATTGGGAGAAAAGCTTCAGTTATGTCCTCTCTTGCTCAGATATTTTCCTCCCCTTCTTTCTATTTTCTCCTGACATCTGTAGCTTTTTCCCAGCAAAAATCTTCCCTTTAAGGACAGGTTTTTTTTCCATGTTGAGAAATAAAATCCTCTTAGCTCTTAAACTGGTCAGCCATGTCTGTCAGCAGCAAAGCTCTCTGCAGCAAGCACGCTGAGCAGGCACTGCATGACAGAGTTACATTGGAATAGGCTGGAAAGGAGGAATTTTAGCAGCGGCAGCAGCTCTTTTGTGCCTCTTGCAGCTGTGCCCTTTCTTGGATGCCTTGGCAGGAGCTGGGCAGAGCTACCTGGGCAGGACAGCTGTGGGTGGTGCAAATGTAACTGTTCTATCTACCAGCATCTTGACTACTGTCTGGCCAAGCATCCCTGGAACGTGGACAAGTTTTGCCTGGCTTTGTGGTTGGATTTTTGGCTGAGTTTCCCTGCTGCCTTCTGGGCACATTTCGCCCCGGACATTGAAAGAAAAGCAGGTACCTGGAGTCACATCGACTTGAAGATTATGTACAGGGAATGAAAGATTGATGGCCAGAGGCTCAAGTTTCCTGTCGGGAGAGCAAGGTGACTCCGTGTATTGAGAGAGGCATCCGTTTCAGGGAGCATACATTATTGATCTGGCAGCCGGCCACTGCCGTCGGGATGAGGGGGGACTGGGAAAGGTCGCATAAAGCAAAAACCTGTTGCTCCCCCAACAGGTGAGCAAGAGCATGGAGGAGGGAAAGGTGTAGGGAAGGCAGTGTGATGTCTCCTCCCCCACCCTGGTGGTGCTTCCCCGAGGGTTGTGCCAGTGGCTCAGTTGCCACCCTGGCATCCCCAGGGAGAGGCTGTCTCGTTGCTGTGGCTACGACTGTCATCGCTGCGTGGTGCCTCTGTGTCCCTCCATCTTCTTTGTGTCTGGCAATGCTCAGATAAGCTAACTGGGGCTATAAGCATCAGAAAAAGGGATGCAAGAGGGAACAGCTTTCGTGCACCATCTCACTGCTCTGTCTCACGGTGTTTTCAGGCAAGTGCGATGCTTCAAGCCCAGCACTGAGATCTCCAAGGAGGTGATCCAAACAATGGCATCCCAGGCCAGGGCAGTGCCTGCTATGGCTGCAAGCAGCATGTCCCTTCAAGGGCTGCAAGGATCTGGCCACCCTGCTGGTCCCTGAGGCATGGAGTCTTCACGCTTTGGTTTGCACCTGCTCAGTGTTGATGAGAAGGCAGGCACCACTGTGCCTTCCCACCACCAGTTTCTCTTCTCCTCTGGCATCTTGTCTGCATGATCAGGGCCACCTGAAGGCCACTGCTGGCCAAAGCATCGCCTCCCTGCCGTGCTGTGAGCTGCCCAGCCTGGGTGCCCTGGTGCCAATGTTTGGCTCTGCTAAGCCCTCCATCCCAAATGGGTGGGAGGTGCTGCTGGACAAGGAAGTTTTGTGGTGTGAGGGGACCTGGGACATATTATTAGCAGACTGCTAATTGGAGCTGGCTGATGAATGGGTGGCAACTTGTCTGCAGCCTACAAATGGGTGAGGGAGGGAGGTGGGAGAGGGAGGTGCTGCACGACTTAGTGACTGCGGGCGATTTTTGAGCTGTCACGAGAAAGTGGCTGAGGAGGCATCAAATGCTTATGCCCACCATGTCTGCCAGGAGGGTTGGTAGCAGGGCTGTCTTGTAGGAAGGCCAGAAGGTTTCTCAAGGTGTGACTGAACTCATCCTGCCTCAAAGCAGCAGCAGCCCGTGAGGGGTTTTTGAAGATTTTTTTGAGGACAGGGATGGAGCCATGGTGTCCTTCCCAGGGCTTGGTCACCCTCAAGAAAAGATTTTTCAAATGCTGAGGTTACACCTGATGTTTCTGTCTGGAAAAACAGTACAAGATGTTCATCATTTTTCTTCTCTGGGATGACCAGCCCCAGTTCCTCTGGTTACTTCTGCACGCTGCACCTTCTGGCTTAGGTGCTGTCTGTCCCGCGCCTCGCTTCTCACACGGTGCTGAGCCTGGGTGTGCTGGTGGTTATCTTTGTCAGCAGCAGATAATGTGGTCGCGCTCTTCTTTGTGCCTTCATGAATGACTTTGCCTGCAATAACATGAAGTGATTAACCTGAACCTGGCTTGCAACCCACCTGTCTTCTCTGGAGCTGCTGACCCCTGCCCTGCTGTAGCTGGTCCTTCTCCTACTTGCTGTACTTTGCTTCCTACTGAGTTTCATCCTATTTCTTTTTTTCCCAGCCCATTTCTCCAGTCTCCTGAGAGAACAGTGAATTCTTCTCCAGCACGAGCTTGTACCTGCTCTAGCTTCCCACCTTAGAGCTGCAGGAAGTATTATTGTGATTGCCAGAAGTGTTCATGGGAATGTGGACTAAACCTGGACCTACCGCAGGTCCTCAGGAGACCTTACTTGATCCAGCCTCTGATACCTCCCAGAGAGTTACCCATGCTGTTTTGTACTTATGCTGTAGAGGTTCACCACCATCATGTTTCCTAAGCTGGCTTCTGACACTTGGAGATGCTCAGAAGGCTGAGTTGAGACCCCTGAAGTCTATGGCTCTGCTGAAGGAGACTGATCTCATACAACTTGATCTCGGTAGATCCTAGCCGGCTGTAGCTCAGCTTGGATTTGTTTCTGGATTATTCATTCCAGGATTGTCCAGGAACCCATGTTTAGAGGGTGAGTTGGACATGCAAGTCCCCTTCCAGTCCTCTGCCCCATCACGCCTGCCTTTCCCTGATATTTGTGGTTTCCCCACCCGTGGGTTTTTCAGTGCTTGAGTTGAGTCCTGGAGACTTCCCAGCAGGGAGATGCCCAAGGGCAGAGATACTGCTCTCCTCCATCTCCAGGATCTCCTCCTCCTTGCCTTTCTTCCATTGCCAGCTGTGGACATTTGTATTGCTATTTTGGGCACACAAGACATCTCATCAAGTCTGTTGTGCCAATTAAGTCGCAATCATGCTGTAATGAAGCAGTTGCTGAGCTCATGCTGAAGCCTTTACTAGCTTATTCCTCTCTTGACTCTGCATCACGAGAGGCTGAAGGAGACATCGAAGACAACCTGGTGATTCTTTTTATTTAAATAAAAATTATGTTGGGTTTTTATTGTTCTCTTTTTTTTTTTTTTTTTTTTTGGCAGAATTAAAACTTGGAAGTCTGCTCTGAGTTCTTTGAAAGCTCTGCTTCTGTCTCCTCTGGAAAACATCTCCCTCCCTGGCAGGCCTTGTGATATTTCTCAGTGCGTGCTCAGCTCTCTCAGCAGCATCTCTGCTTCTCCCCATCCCCTTAGGCCCCTCTGTGGCCACACAGGTCCCAGAGCTGGGCCATCGCTTGTCAGTCACTCCACTGCAAACCATCCTAGCTGTTCATCCAAGACTTCTGGGCACTCTTAGTGTTTCCAGGTGGGCCAAAGGGTCGTATTTTGCCAGACTCCTAATTTTCCAGACCGCTGTGTGTCCTTGGGCTCTGCGAGCGATGGGGTGAGGCCAGAGGGTTTTGCAAACTGGTTAGTGCTGCAGAGCTTTTCTCTTCCCCGCATCTGATGCTACAGAACATCCAATACCACTGTTATTCTCTTCTACTTGGGCAGTGCAATAGGAGTTGAAGCTTAGTGCTCATCAGGAGCTGTTGTCTCCTGCACAAGGATTCCTGGGCACACAAATGTCTCATTTTCTCCTCCTCTTCTGCCTCGTGTTTGCAGCAACCACAGATACCACCAGAAGGAAGCAGCTTCTCTCAGAGGGTAAAGGGTCTAAAAATATCAGAGCATCCTTAGGTGGGCATGATGGAAGCAGGCTGAGTTCCCAGCCAGCACATAGGGAAGGTGAAGATCTGCACTTGGGAAATAAAAGCCCCAACTGTCTTGATGCTGATGGAGGGATAAGGATGATTTGCACATGGTGGGATGACCCTGGCAAGCCTTCTATGTGTCTCCCTAAAATGCTGTGGCAGACTGAGGTGCCTTTGCTGAGTGTCCATGTGCCCGTTCCCACAGGGCCCTGCTGCGGTGGCATCTCTGGGTTTGTACCTCAGTGTTCCTGTTTGCAGTGTCCCAGTCTGGGAGGTCTTCTTATTTGTGCCTCTTCTCTCCATGGCAGAGAAAGCCATCTGGACCTCTGATCAGGGCAGGCTTTGACTTAGTGGGGCAGATGCATCTCGGATGCATTGCTTGAAGGGAACAAGGAGGAGTTCCCTGAGCGGCTCCCCAGGACATCTCTGCCCACCTCTCTGCCTGCATGACCGTCAGCATTTTCCATGACCACTCGTTCCATGGGGCTGGGGGAGCTGTGAGCAGTGTCCCAGCCTAGGGTCTGCCTTCACAGGACAGAGGGCACTGGCATGTGATGCAGTTGGTGTCCCTGTGGCCCCTGGACAAGTGATGGGTAACATTAAGGCTCCTTTTGCAGCCATGCTGGGGGGCTGTGCCAAAGGGTGGTGCCCACAGCTGGGGGAACCGCAGTAGGATGGATACAGCCCTTGTCCAGCACCACACCCCTCTGGCTGAGAGAGCAGTGCCTTTCTTTGCCAAGTATCCTCACCGTGGTGCTGTCGGGCTGCAGGGACCAAAGCAGGGCTCCTTCCTGCTCTGGGCAGCACTGGCATCGTGGTCAGTTATGAGCAGGTGACACGGCCACGTGGTGGGATTAAGGGGCTGCTGCCAACAACTCTGAACATGGATCCTGGTGTGCCCAGGACCTGAATCTCTGCCAGGCTGTTCTCTTTGGTGTCTCTGTCAAGCGCAGAGCTGCCTGTGGCTTTGGACTCAGCACCCCCTGGACTGTGCAGTCAGAACTGAGGCATGTAACTGAAAGGACTTGCAAGGGCAGCTGGGCTGGGAGATACTCCTTGTCAAGGAGCTCAGCCTGCACAAGCTGCTTCTCTTGGGTCTCGCCTTCTCATGTAGTCTGGTTTGGGTGGGACAGGGGGCTCTGCATTGATGAGGCTTTCAAGGTGGGCATGTTACACTTCCAGTGCTGGCTGTGGACTGCTCCCTTCAACACCTGCTGCCAGCTGTTACCTCCTGGTATGATGCCAAAGATTGGGTGCTGGAGCCCAGCACTTGGAAAAGGGGGTGTGAAAAGGAAGGTGGGTCCCCAAAATGCTTCCCAAAAGCCTTCCTCTAACAAAGCTCTGACTCTGGAACAAAACTCTGGAACAAAACCCCTGGGGCATTGCCTTTCCCTTCTCCAGAGGCTCAGCATAAAACCAGTGCCTCCAACTTGGAGTCATGCTGGTCTGCACCTCGGGAGCAGCATCCCCGCCACGTGTCACGAGCCCAGGATGTCGCAGCCTATTGGGACATCTCCCAGCCACCCCCTGTATGCACACCCTGCCGCGCTGTAAAGCGAATAAACTTGTCATTTGAGCTCTCCCTGCCTGCACCAGCCAAGCCATCATCTAAATTTGGGTGATTATGTTCAGCCAGGCCAAGGATCAAGTTCTCTGATCACATGTGCTCCCAGCTGCTGGCTCACTCTGACGCCTCAGGGAGACCAGCACTTTGCTCCCAGCTGTTTGGCTTTGACATTATTATTTTTAATATTTTGGGGGTCACTGGAGATTTTTATTTGATTTGTTTGGTTTTTCATTTTGTCTCCTGTCGAGTCGCTCCTCTCCCTGACAGATCACCACACAACCCAGCACCTGCTTCCACTGCTCAGTCTGACAGTGATGTTTCTGGTTCTTTCAGCCACCACAGAACTAAGGGACTTCTTTGCCAAAGCCCGGAACGGTTCCGTCCGGCTCATCAAGGTCGTCATCGAGGACGGTAAGTCCTGGGTTTAAGTGCTCTGATTTACCCCATGTTGGTTCTCTGTATCACTTCTCCTCCTTTCCTCTTTGTTGCTGTGGTGCCAGTCTCTGGCTTTTTTGGAAACCCCAGGGAACATACCACTGGGGGTCCCTGGCATCTGTCAACCCAGACCTGATACACAAGCCCAAAATCTGAGTGTGCTGATGAGCCCCAGCGCAGCTCCGAGGACAAGCAGAACTTTGCCAGTGGGCTGACAGCATCCCAGATTGGTGCTGGGATCTGGGGGGGCTTTTGCTACTGTATTCAAATGATGCTATGGGGAACCCTGTGAGAAGCTGCTTGTGGCTGCCATGGGACCTTGGCTGGGGGCAATATGCAGCATCTTCTTCCTTGTACATGGCATCTCCTGCCAGACAAAGAGATGCTCAGGACAGTTGGGTGCTTTAGTGTGGAGCTCAACACAGGGCCTTGATTGCACCCCACAAGGGATGCTATACCCTGAAAGTCAGCCCAGCCCCTGCTCTTGTGCGTGGGGCTGCCCCAGCCCAGCTTGCAGGCTGGCATCAACCCGACCATTTTTTTCCCACAGAAAGGGGCTTTTAGGTGGCCTCAAAGTGTATCAAACAAATGAGTGGAGCAAAGCACTGATTGAAGATCCCAGCAGGTGCCTCTGTGGTGTAGGTTTTCCATCACCTCAGCCTCTTACAATTGCATATGAATGACTTGTTTCTCGTGGCAGCAGGGATGTTAGTGCTCTGCCAAGATTCTGTCACCAACTCCCTTGGGTGGGCCACCAGGACCAGACTGCATATGCCAAGGTGGATGTGTTCCTAAGGAGCCTGTGCTGGCCTTTGGAGGTGCTGCAAAGCCTCATTTGGAGGAGCAGCACAACTTGAAATGCATGGGACACATCAGCAGGGCCAACTCAGGGTTCAGTGGTGTTGGCTTTGTCCTCAGTGAGGTCCCTCTGTGCTGGGATGTGACATCTCCATGGTTTCCTTGGAGCCTCTTCGACAAGGATGTTGCATTCTTGACTTCTCTTTCTTTTCAAAAGTGGCAGTCAAGATATGTCATGGATGCCTCTGGACTTAGGAATTGTGCTACTGGCTTTGGTGATGCTGGCAAGGGAGACTTTTTTCTTTTTCCTATCAATGGAAACTGCATCTCACCCTCTCCAGTCAGGCAAAAAAAAACTTGAAGCTTTTTGCACTTTTCATTCTCAAAACAGCTAGTTTTGTTGAAGGGACGTGGGATATATTTATCTTTCTGATGTGTCAGCAGCAGCAGCTGCTTCATGGATCAGCCTTTCTTGATAGTGCTTTGTCCTTCCCATTCTGGCTCCCCTACCCTGCTGGTTCCATTCCCCTGGCCTGGCCCATCCATGGGCAGCTCTGGAGGAGCTTGGGTGTCTGCAGAAGTCTCTGAGATGTGGTGGAGGTGGAAGGAGGAGAGCCAGGAGCATCTCTTCACCAAAGAGCTTGGTCTGCTAGGGACGGCACCAAGTGGTCTCAGCAGCCTGGCTCAGGGACCTCCTGTCTGCCCCTCTGTGCTACCTGGGGCAAGTTTGGTCTCTCTGGGCCACTGCTCTTTTCTGTAACATGGAAGACATCAGCCTGCTGATACCCACCAGAGAAGGGCCCTCAGGCAGTAATGAGCAGCCAGGCAGATGTCACAGCTGGTCAGGTGGACTTGAGCATGCTGACCCTGCACAGGATGTCTCCTGAGCTGGCTAGGAGGATGTGCCAGCTGCCCTGCCTGCCAGAGGATATGGAGGAGAAGTCTCCAATCCCATCCGATGGCTCACAGAGGACCTCCTGCCCTATGGGACATTTGTCTCTGAGCTTTTCTGAACAGACAGTGACTGGTGGAAGGAAAGGAAGATGGTGCAAAGAGCCTTTTGGCATTATGTCCAGGCATCCCAGGACAGCACCTATGGCTGAGCAGTCCTTTAAGAGCTCTTTGAGCTGATGTTGCCTTTAGGGGCTGGCCTGGAGAAGCCAAAATTGGATGGAGAAGGTATGAGATGGGCAGCAGGTTGCTCACTGAGGCTTAGCAGTACTTTCCTGGCATGAGATCTAGTTGTGGTCCAACATGGTTTTAGGTGGTGCTGTAGCCTTGTTTCTGAGCAAGATTGGCATTGTGGTGCCTTTCTCTGTGTGTAGGTGGTGATGTGCACTGAGCTTTGCAACCTCCATTTCCTGCACTGTCCTGCTGGCAGAGCTGCAGCCTTCACTGCCTTCTATGGGCATCTAGGAGCAAGGCAGCCTGCTGCAGCTCAGTGCTGAGGGCACCTCCACGACCAGAAATGCTCCCAGCTGCCCTTCCTCCAGCAGAAATGGAGCCTGAAACAGCAAGTGCTGACAGTGATGTTTCTCTATACATCTACAAGTAAACATCTAAGCATTTACTAAACTGCTACCAGTTTCCCTGTCCTGATGCTTCCCAAGGAGGATAATTTGGCCCTGAATGGATTGAGCTGGGCTGGGCTGCAAAGAGCCTGGTGGGAGGCAGGGGAGTAAGTGGCTCCTCCAGCCCAGGGGAAAGCTGGAGGCTGCTGGCTCACGGCAGCACGGCTGGGATCCAGCTTGGACGCAGCCCAGGAACAGCCTGGAGTGATTTGACACCGATTGCCTGGTGTGTGAGGTGTTGGGAATTTTGGCAGATGGAGGCACCCGTGAGCTGCCAGTGGGCTTGGCCAGGCAAAGTCCTTGTGGGCTCTTCAGGATCCCAGGTCTTCACCATGCACAAATCCATTTGCAGGGCTTTATGTTTAGCTTAGGTGTAGCTAAGGGGTAGGTTGAGGTTTTTATGCTTCTCTTTCTCAAGGCAGGTAGTTCTGCTGAAGATGAAGTGTCTTCAGCCCCCCTTTCTCTGCTGACCTTGTTAGAGTACTGACAGCTCGTGCCCCTTGTGCACAGACAGCTACAAGTTCATCATGCTGTGGCAGATGCTGTGTCAGGGCAACTCCGGGCAGGGAAGGGCTGCCACTGGGGGAGTGTGCTGCTTGGAAGGAAGGAGAGGTGAGAGTAATTTGCTCAAACCCTTTACTCTTCAACTGTTTTCCTGCTATGAGATTCATTGCTGCTGAGCTGTATGGGAGGGAGAGGGTCAGAAAAGTAACCAAAGCCAAGCAGCTTCCTGGCTGCCAATGGGCAGGGGTCCAGGCAGGGCGTGTGCCAAGAAGCATCCCCTTGAGTGCCATCTGTCCAAGCCCCAGCTCATTTTGCTTTGGCACCTCCGGATTTTCCTACATCTTGTTCTGAGTGCCGACATCTCCCCCCAGACCGTTCTACATCTCAAGTGGAACAAAAATACAAGTTGTTTTCCAGCAACCTACACTGATCATCTCCAGTGCTGATGCTTTTCCATCCAGCCATGCCCCCAAAGCTCAGCTTGACTGTGGGTTTCCTGTGCATGCAATGCCTGCAGTAGCATTTAAATTTCATCTGACTGTTGCCCAGCTTGCAGGACTCCAGCCCCTCTTGAGTAGCAGCTGGAAAAAAAAAGACCCTCCAGATACATGAGATGCAACCATGAGCATGAAATATGTAGATCAGTTCCAGAGGCGGGGGGGTCTCCTGGCAGACCTGTCAGGCTGGAATCTGTGGGACATCTGTGGTCTCTTCAGCCACAGGTTTTGACTATCAGCTCTGAATCTAACTTCTCTGAGGTTATGGGGAATGCAATGAGAGCATTTTGGGTTCACTGTCCCAGTTTTTGCATGGGACCTTTACTTTTCTCAGGAGCCCCAATCTAAATGATTCCTCATGTCCCTGGTGAAGTCTTCTAGTGCCCCTAGAACTTATCCAGATGGGATGGAAGAGGTCTGCTCCACTAAAAATAAGGAGGGATGGTTGAAGACTTTGTAGCTGGAGGGAGCAGAATGAAGGGAGGCTATGGATGATCAGCAGAGAGGAGGACATGGGAGGGAAGGAGGTGGTTGGACAGGAGACATTCAGATGCTGGCAGAAATTCAGTCCATCCATGGTAGCCACAGTCCTGATGGCATTCACTAGTGGGGGTGTGCACTCCTGGAGACGGTTCAAGACCTTGATTTGCTTTTCTGCAGGGTGACATCGTTGTTGATGCTCAAGCTGCAGCAGGCCCTTAGACAATCTGCCTCATGGTCCTGCAAGGTGAGCTAAACCTTGCCTTCAGCTAACACCACCTTTTCTGTCTTCTCCTTCCAGAACAGCTTGTGCTGGGAGCCCACAAAGAGCTGTCCCGACGCTGGGATGCTGACTACGATGCCTTCGTGCTGCCCTTGCTGGATGAGCAGCAGCCATGCTATGTGCTGTACCGCCTGGACAGCCAGAACGCCCAGGGCTACGAGTGGCTCTTCATCTCCTGGTCCCCAGACAGCTCCCCGGTGAGCTCCAGCCCAGCCTGGGACACCCCAGCGTGAGGTTCACAGACTGCCCTGAGAGGTGGAGGGTGCAGGAAATGCTGGCCAAGATGACCGTGCTGGGGCTGAGCATTCACACCCTCTGTCTCCATGTCCATGTTAGGAAGTGGTGACTGATTTGGGGATGGGGAGAGTTTTAAGATGCAGTAAGATATACTGGACCCTTTCTATGTCCTATCTGTAGCACTGCATGAGGAGGTGGAGGGTCTGGGATGTAGACACGGGACCATGCGTGGACTGTGGGGTTGGATGTAGGGAGAGGACCATGGGGTGGTAAGTGGTGGAGTCACCATCCCTGGAGGTGTTTAAAAGACATCTGAATGAGGTGCTGAGGGATGTGGTATAATAGTTATGTACAAGGAGATACTAGGTTATGCTTGGACCTGATCGTAAGGTCTTTTGCAACCAAGTAATTCCACGATTCTGTGACCCCACCATGGCTCTGGCCCGAAGCGTCCCTGGGAAGAGGCAGTACTGGCACAAACCCTCCTGGCTGTGCCTCCAGCCTGGCCCTGCTCTGCTTGAGGGCTGACACAGAGTGGCTGCTGATGCACTTCCAGGCCCAACTCCAAACCCAGCCTTGAAGAGGGCCAGGCAAACTGTCTGCCTTGGGCTGCTGTTGGCACCTGCTGGAGCTGGAGACAGCATCACAGAGTGCATGGAAAAGGGCTGGCTGGGAGGGAGCCTGGGCTAGAGGGTGTGGGTGGTACTCCCTGGAAAGCACCATCTAGCTGAGTCCATTTCTGCAAGGGGCTTTCAGCAGGACACAGATTTACTGCTGTGTCAGCATGTGCCTGTTGCATGTGTGTGTATGTACACAAGTTGTGACAGCATAGAGATGATGTAATCCATATTTAACACATAGATTAGGTAAAATACCTAATACAGAGTTCTACTGCCATGGTAGTACACGTGCTTGTCATTTATATAAACTGTATTTGTTAGATAGATAATAACAACAAATATTTATATATATCTATATCTATTATTATGTAGAATACATCTATATGGAAGGGACCTTTCAGTTGGGTGAGATGCCATCACAGAATAGCTTAGCTTGGAAGGGATCTTCTAGATCATCTACTCCAACCTCCTTGCCATGAGAAGGGATGCCTCTCAACTAGACTTGGCTGCTCAAGGCCTCATCCAACCTGGCCTTGAACGGTCCCAGGAAGGAGCCATCCACAACTTCTACAGGCATCCTACTCCAGAGTCTCACCACTCTTGTACTGAGGAACTTCTTCATAAGATCCAGTCTAAACCTACTCTCCCTCAGCTTAAAACCATTCCCCGTTGCCACTGGCCATCTTCATGAAAAGTCCCTCTCCAACCTTTCCTGTAGGATCCCTTCAGGTATTGAAAGGCAGCTATAAGGCACCTCCAGAGCCTACTCTTCTGTAGGCTGAACAACCCCAGCTGCCTCAGCCTATCCTCATAGCAGAGGTGTTTCAGCCCTTGGACAGTCTTTGTGGACCTCCTCTGGACTTGCTCCAACAGCTCTGTGCCCTTCTTCTGTTGGGGACACCAGAACAGGACGCTGTATTTGAGGTGGGGGTCTCACAAGAGCAGAGTCATATATCTAACAAATACATACTTTTCATATGTACACATAGATGCATGCACACATTTGTACAATAATAATATATAATCTATATTAATCTCATTTTATATGTTTGTGTGTGTGTGCATATACAGATACACAAGTAGAATAAAATGATCTGGGTAGAACCGTGTGTGTGTGTCTACATGTACATGTAGAGTGGACATCACAAGAAACATCTTCACTGAAAGGGTTCTTAGACACTGGAACAAGCTCCCCAGGGAGCTGGTTGAAATCCCTGGAGATATTTCAAAGAGGCAGAGATATGGTACTGAGGGACATGGTCTAGCAGCAGACTTGGTAGAATTTAGTAATGGTTGGACCTGATGATCTTGAAGGTCTTTTCTAATGGGAATGACTCTGTGGTTCCATGTGTACATATACATGTGTGTATATAAAATGATTTATCAGAAGAACAGATAATTCATATGTATATATCTCAAAACCCTGTGGAGCTGCTGCTCTCCAGTCCCACTGTGCAGGATGCTCTCTCTAACCACACTTGCCACCTCCCTACCTGCGCAGGTCCGGCTGAAGATGCTGTACGCTGCAACTAGAGCAACGGTCAAGAAAGAGTTTGGTGGAGGGCACATAAAGGATGAGATGTTTGGAACAGTGAAGGTACAGTGGTGCTTCCTGAGCAGCCTTTTGGGCTCAAACCTGAGCAGCCTACCTTGGGCTCAGCAGATGCTGGTGTTTGGGGGCTTGTCCCCAACGCTGCTTTAAGTCTCCTGGGTAGCTGCTGCCACTTTGTCCTGCCTGAATTGCTGCAGTTATACTGTGGTGGAGACTGTGGAAGAGAAGGGAGGAAGGCTCCAAAGGCATCCAGAAGTTTACTCAGCGGGATCAGAAGCACCAGGTGGTGGCAGTGTCACTCCAGCAGGCAGAGATGCTGCTGCCATGCAGGGGTCAGCTGGCTGTGTTCCGCAGCAGTACTTGACTGGAGGTTTTTCCTTCCTTTTCAACAGGAGAGCTGTGCAGCCAGGGCCTCCCGGGCATCAGCCCACCTCTGTGGCTTCTTGTACTGATGGGAGCCAGGGAGCATCCCTGGTGGCTGCCCTCCTGCTCCAGTGCCCATATCTGCTGCTCCTGGGCCATGGTCCTGACACTCCCCCTCACACACATGCTCATGAGCTCTGTTAATCAGCTGGAGGAGCTGCATCTCTGCAGCATGGGTGTCCAGGGAAGGGCAGGGTGGTCTGAATGGGCATGGTGGTCTTGGGTATGGTTTAAAAGAAACATGGGATTTGCAAGGAGGCATCTGAGAGCACTGCTTGGGTTGATCCTCCTGATAAGGAAAGAGAGCAAGACCCACCGGGTAGTTCAGAAGCAGCCTCAAGGCTGGGACTGCATCCAGACCTGCAGCAGTAACCACCCTGATAAGCACTCCTTGATGCTTCCCGCTGTCCCTCTGTCTGCAGGAGGATGTGTCTCTGAATGGTTACCAAAAGCATGTGTCCTCCTGCTCTGCCCCAGCCCCACTGACTGCAGCTGAACAGGAGCTCCAGCAGATCCGCATCAATGAGGTGAGTGTCCACCAGCCTGGGGAGAAGGAGCTGGGAATGTGGGATGCAGGAGTGTGTTTGATGCTGGAGGTGTGGGAGTGAGTGTCCAGCTAGAGGGGATTGCTCATTTCTACTGTATGGTCTTGTATCTCTGCAGTTTAACCTATTCCTACCCTTGCAGCAGAGGGCCAAGCATCCTTGAGATCAAATTGGTGGCATACAGAGGAACTCTTTCCCCTCGCTAGGGCATGAGCTCAGAGCTCCATTCCTCTTGCTGTAATTGCCATCAGAAGGTGGTTTGAGGCTGAGAGCAGGCAACAGTCTCTAACCTCTGGGTATAGGGCAGAAGCCAGAGCTGAGGCTGAATTTGTGGGGCAGACAGGAAGGATCCAGGCTTATCTTTGGGTGCAGCAGCCTCCTTTCCCATGCTCTTCCTCTGTGGCTATAAATATGATGGATACTGTCCAAAGAAATGCCAATTTTAGCCTAAATTTGGGGGGCCTATATACTGGTAAAAATACGGAAGTGGCATGGGGTAAGATTGGTGGCAGACAAGGCTGCAATGCCATTGTTTCCCTGACAGTATTTTGTGGCACTTGTGCCAATCACTGTGGTGATACAAAACAGCAAGGCAGAGGAGAGGATTGGCTCACTGGGTGGGAAGACAAGCTGGGAGCAGGATTTTGTTGGGGTGGGAGGATTTTACTTGAATGTCATAGAGAACCTTCCTCTGTAGAGGAGCATCCCTCACTCTTCTGCCTGTGCTGGGGCTGTGGAGTTCATGGGTGGGTCAGGGCATGCCTGGGAAATGTGAAACCAATCCAATGCCATTAATTAGTGGCCAAGACAAGGCAGGAGATTCCCACCTTCCAAAGCAGGTCCTGGGGCAGCAGAATTGAGGGGCATTTGGGAGATGCCACCAAGGGATTGTCTCCACAGTGTGGGTTTCAGTGTGGTAACTCTATCTCCTGATGGGGATGAGCAGAATTTGTGCTGGAGGATCCAAGGTGATGTCCACACTTGGAGAAGAGAGAGGTGGATGCTGATGGTGGTTCTGTGTCTTGTTTGGCACCTCTGAGTGCCTGTGCCATTGCCTTGGCTGGCCATGTGCTGCAGGATTAAGTAGTTTTGAGGGGGCTTGGGAGGATAGTGTCTCACAGGGTCAAGTGCCCAGGTAAGTGGTGCCACGGCGCTGGTTGTCCAGTTGGTCTGCCATGCTCTGCTTCCCACCCTCAACTTTGCGAGCTGTGACTCCTGGGTGCAGGTACTGCTGCTCTTTGGTTTGGTGGGGGGTTACTGTTACATGTGTGCTTCCCTGCGTCAGCCAGGGCCAGGGGCAGCAGTCACTGGCACTTGGAGAGGGAAATGAATGTACTTTTGCCTGTGGATTTAAAGGCAGGAGGCGCTGGGTGCTGGGTGTCTCTGCGCTGGTGCAGGGGCTGTGCCTGCTCAGCTTCAGGGGCAGGAGGTGGTGGGAGCTGTAACTCGGGTGCTCAGTGCCACAGTCAGGATTGGGCAGGGGAAACTCGTTAGATGCAACTGTAAGAGACTTTCTGGAGCCACACAAAGCAGAGGGCTTTGATCCAGCAATATGTTCGGTGCAGCAATGCCTCCAGCCTGACTCATCACCCACAGGCTTACAGGGTCCTTGCATGTGTGTGCACTTTGTGCACCTGTGCACACTGCAAATTCAATTCAGAGTGTGGGGCTGGAAGCCGGGCAGGCCTTATCCTCAGTACTTCTGTGTACCTGCCCATGCCTCTGCTAGCAGTTCAGGACTCTGTATGGTTCGTCCAGCCCACTAAGAGTTTGAAGTGACATGAGGGATGTTGTTTCGTTAAAAGCCACCAGCTTGTAAGTGCTTTGCTGTGCCCTTGCCTGGAGCTGCTGCTGGTGCTGCAGCTCTCCTCTCCTCTCATGCTGTTGATGCTTGACACCCTGAGATGCCAACCTTGGTTGCAGTCTTCACTTTGAAGGGCCTGGCAGCAGCTCCCTGGGATCCTCTTTGACCACCAACTGGTTTGGAGAAGGGGTGGCAGTGGAAGGGCAGCAGCAAAACAGAGAGGAAGTGATGGTTGCATGGCAGCAGCTCCAGGGCTAGAACAGCAGCCTTTTACACCAAGACAGGAGGGACTCGGGTTTGCAGGTGCCCCAGAAGGGTGCCCAGCCTTTGGTAAGGCTCCATGCATCAAAATTCCCCTGTGCATTGAGGATTGCATGAGCAGAGGCAATATTGCAAGCCACTCTCCTGCTTGATAGCTGAGTGGGAGCTTGCAGAAATTTGTCATTTGCTTTAGATTTCTATGTTTTTAATAGCTGGGGAATGTCACCAGCCTCACTGAGCTGGAAGTTGTCAGCAGACCGTGGGCTAAGAAGTGGCTTTGCATTTGGCACTGAGCTACTTGAACACCCACGAGTGGGAGGTCTTTCTACAAGTATTGCAGGCTCGGAAACGTGGAGGGGAGACAGTGACACACTGATGGGGCTGTGGAGAGGAGGAAGGCGGCTTTGGAGTTGGGGGTTGAGGCAGAAGAGCTAGGAGAAACCGAAGGTGGCTGTACCATTGCAGCATGTAAAGTGGCATCGTTTGTAGCTGCCTGCCCCACAGCATTGGAGAGTGGGTACAGCAGAGGCTTCTCCAGAACCTGGGAGTGTTTCACTGAACCAGTTTTTGATGGTTTTGAAAAGGGAAGAAGTAGAACTAATACAGAGGTGTATGGAGGAGGTCACGTTGCTGGGACAACTTTCCACCCCTTGTAGTTTTTGGACTTCAGTGTGCTGCTTGTTGCAGCTTCGGCTCTGTCCTATAACACTTCCAAGCCTCCTTGTATTTACAGAGGAGAAGGATGAGGATCTGGAGCTGCTGGCAGTGGCAATGTCTTTGTGCCACACCTTTCTGTAGAGTAGGACCAGGCAAGCTTGTGTGTATTATCTGAATCCTTTGCTTGTTCTTGGATCCCTACTGGTGCCGTCATGGGGATGGCAGAGCTCAGAGGCCAGCTGGACCTCTTGTCCACCTGGCACCAGATGACACTTGAGCAATTATTTCATGAAAGCCGCGCATTCACACCTTGGTCATCCTCTAGGATTCTTGGCATGGATACAGGCTTGGGCAGCTTTTCCCCCTCACGCCTTTCATATGTGTTGTTCGGTGATGGGTAGCCCAAAATCTATTGCTGCAGATGCTGGAACTCATCCTGACCCTGGCTTGGAGCTATCGCTACCCCATACCCCGGGTTGGGGCCACTCTAACTGGGGAGCAGGCAGGACACAGCGGGCAGGGACGGGCTGTGTGTGGGGACATCAGCAGAAACACTGCCAGGGCTCAGGGCAGGGCCTCTGCCTCCTGCTCATCCCCAGCACTGATGTCTCCCTTGTCATTTTTCGCTGCTTTCCCTGCCTGCTCCGCCAGGACCTGCCTTCCCTGGCCTCCAGCAGAGAGATGGTATGGCTCCATCCTCCTGGCATGTCCGTGTGATCCCCACCCCTTCTCGTGTCACACGAGACGCCCCTCTGTCCCCGCACGGGGTGCCGTTGACGGTGTGTCTCCTCTCCCCACGCTGGCAGGACTCCTGTTCCCAGGACTCGAGCACCGAGATGGTAGGCTGCTCTGACCGCTTGATGCCCGGTTTCTCCTCCTCCCGGCGGTGTTTTTCTGCATGCTCTGCACCGGGCACCGGGTTCATTGTCTGCCCAGGGCATGGGTACTGTGTGGCACTGATGTAGTGAAGTGGGCAGCTTTGTAATGGGATCCTCTTCAGTGCTGCTGGGCTGGTTTTGACATGTGAATTAAACCTCCTGTGTTTCTCTTGGCATGCCTTGATTTTTCCTTCCTTTTCTCTATCGGGGGAGGGAAAAGGAGAAAAAAATAAAGAAAATTTGTTTAAAAGTCAGCTTGTCTTTATCCAAAATCCCCCAAACTGATCCTGGAAACATTCCAGATCAGGTTGGATGGGGTCCTGAGCAACCAGATCTATTTGAGGATGTCCCTACTCACTGCAGGGCAGTTGCACTAGATGACCTTTAAAGGTCCCTTCCAACCCAAACCACTCCATGATTCTGTGATCTAGTGGAAAGGGACTCCCACTGGCTGCAAGGCACCCGGGTTAATGTTGCTGGAGTGTTTACCTGGGCTGTGTGTCTGGAGGTGGGATGGGCTCCTCCGCCACCGGAGTGACGCCGTCTCCCTGTATTCTGTGGCAGATGGTGGGGGGCTGTTGCTGCTGCCCATCGCTGGTAGAGTCCCCGGGCCCCGAGGAGGTAATGCTGCGCCTGCCGTGTCCTGCCCCTTCCCTTCCTGCTGTCGGCTGGCAGCACCTGCCGGGCCTGCTCGGGGACCCTGCCTGTGGCTGAATGGAGGCACCAGGGGCCATCTGGTGTCTCTGCAATCTCTTTCTCCTCCCTCTTTGAAGTGAGGTTTGGTCTCTGGGACTAGGGGGTTTGCTTAGGGTGTGTGCAGCAGCCTCTGCCTGGCAGGGGTTGCAGGGTTTTCCAGGATCTTTCCGAGCTGTGGCTCACCAGGCGCCCAGCTCTGGTGTTGGAGTGAATGCCTGTCTGCTGCAGTGAAACCCACCGAGGAGAGGCATGTCCTCCCTCAGGACACATGCAGCTGAGTGTGGTGATTTCAGGGCTCTGCCCATCACTCACAAGCTGTGGTCAGAGACCACTGGAGACAGTTACACACCAGCACTAGTCACAGCATCTCTGCCAGGGAATCACTGGGAAGTGTCAGTTTTGAACTGGTTTTTGCTAGGAGTGAAGCAGAGGGGCCCAGAGGTGCATGGCTGGGGCCAAGTGCTGTCCTGGTGTGGTGGTATGGTGACAAACATCTCTGTCACGAGCCTGGTAGACTTTCAGTGGTCTCATAACATAGTCCCCATGAGCCAGGTGTCAGGCAGCTCCTTGGATGAGAAGACATTTTGCTGTGTCTGGTTTTCCTTTGTCTCCCTTCCCCACCCTTTGTCAGTCTCTGTACTGATGCTCAGAATGGTCTCTGTCCCCAGGTGAAGACAGAGATCAGCGTGGAGAGCAAGCACCAGACTCTGCAGGGCCTGGCCTTCCCCTTGCAGCTGGATGCTCAGCAAGCCATCCAGGCGCTCAAGCAGAAGAAAATCAACTACATCCAGTTGGTAAGTCCCTCACGTGGCTCCTCTGCTTCTCTCGCTTCTTGTTGCTGCCTCTCATTCCCATCCCCTCTGTCCATCAGAAGCTGGATCTGGAGCGAGAGACCATCGACCTGGTGCACACAAGCCCCACAGAGATCACTGACCTGCCCAAGAGGATCCCCCAGGACTCAGCTCGTTACCATTTCTTCCTGTACAAGCACTCACACGAGGGAGACTACCTGGAGTCTGTCGGTGAGTGCCCTGGCACTGGAGGCAGCTGGTTAGAGCCTTTGCCAGTCCCTGCTCTCCCTGGACTACTGGTTGTGTGAGAGGCAAGGAAAGGGATAGAGATGGTGCAGCAAGAGACTTTGAGTCAGTTCCTTATTGCTGCCCACACCTGGTGGGTGCTGGCAAGTCCTTTGGTGCCAAAAGAAGCTGCTGTGTGCACTACAGGATGCTCTAGGTGCTGCCATGGAGGATTTGTGGAGCTGGTGTGCTGCAGATGTACCAGAGCCAGGGGAGATGTGGGGAGGAGTGGTGGGTGGATGGCTCACCTTCTGTTTCTGAGTGAACTGGGACTCTGTGGGCTGGAAAGGCTAGGCTATGACCAGGGCAGGATGTGGTTGCACATTGGCCATGAGCACAGACAGCACCACAAGCCCTGCTCTCTTCTTGTAGTCTTTATCTACTCCATGCCCGGGTACAAATGCAGCATCAAGGAGCGCATGCTCTACTCCAGCTGCAAGAGCCGGTTGCTGGACACTGTGGAGCAGGAGTTCTGCCTGGAGATAGCCAAGAAGGTAAGTGCAAGCCCCCTGGAGGTGACAGAGCAGAGACCTGTGCTGGGCATCTGTGCCGCAGCCTTGGTTCAGCCCCGCCGATGGGCTCAGGGGGGAGCTGGGTGCCCCAAAGAGGGGTGTTAGGGCCCCAGGGAGTTGCTAACCTCTGCTTGCCACCCCTGGGCACAGATCGAGATTGACGATGGAGCTGAGCTGACAGCAGAGTTCCTCTACGAGGAGGTGCACCCCAAGCAGCATGCCTTCAAGCAGGCCTTCGCCAAGCCCAAGGGGCCCGTGGGCAAGCGAGGACAGAAGAGGCTGATCAAGGGGCCGGGTGAGAACGGCGAGGACAGTTAGATCCCCAGCACCGGGCAGTGAATGGACAGCAGCCCTGTGGCGCTTCCCAGCTTCCTCTCCGCTGGCCAGGGGATCTTTCCCTCCGTCTCAGCCTTTTTCTTTTCCCTTCCTTTTTTCCTATTTCATTCCTTTTTTAAACATCAGGATGGCTTCTTGCACCTGGGGGCAGAGCGATGGGGAGGGTTCCGGGGGTGTTGGTGTCTCTTTTCCCTGTGTCCTCGTCAAAGCTCCAGGACTGCCGGCAGAGGACAGGAGCAGCAGGGCCGTGTCCCCTAGCCTTGCTCCTGCCCCACCCGGGACAAAGTCACTGCTGTCAGTGTCCCTGGGTGACTGAAGGACATGCGTGCCTGCAAGCTGCTCTATGCAAAGGGAAGGGGAGGGCATCGAGGATTCCTGTTTGAAAAGAGAAAATGCTTCTTTCCCTGCTCCCCCAGACCCCAGATTTTGCTTCTCTGTCCTACTTGTGGTGTGCAAGGACCCTCTGCCCCAGAGCTGGAGTGATCCTGCACCCCCTGAGGGTGCAGGCAGGACCCTTCACTGTGGGGTGAGCTTTACTGGCATAAGTGTGTCTGTGGGACAGGCCAGTGGGAGGTAGAAGGTCTCCCCTGAGTACTGAGCTCAGTCTCACCCTGGGAAGAGGTCATTCTGCCTTTGGGCGATGTTTGCATCCCCTTTTGACCTCAGCCCCATCCCTGTTTAGGATGGAAGCTGGGGGGACCTCAAGCCCTGGTGTCTTCCCTCCACGTGCCCCAACCCCCACCATCACCCTGGGTTTGCTGCTGGCTCTGGTCTAAGGGAAGCTCCACGTCTTAAAAATTACATGGGCTATCCCAACTCCTCATGTGGGGAAGTGTGACAGCCCCTGCATGCCCCCCTGGGGACATCCCCAACCACCAACAGCCATCATTGGCTCCAAGGGCCGAGCTCATTACTGTGAGTTTGGCCTCATGGGGGGTGGGGGTGGTTTGAGGGGAGAGCACCTTGCTGCTGGGTACTAGGGAGGGCTTGAAAGCCACTCACCTGCCCAAGAAGATGGAAACAGGGTGGAGGAAACCTGCCCTCTGCTTTCCTGCTGCCGTGATGAACGTGCCGATGTTGCCTTGACCTCGGCGGAGTGGGCGGTGGGGGGAGTGAAGCTGGGGAGAGCAGAGCACACTGTACTGAACGCTGTATTTTCTAAAGAATAAAGTATTTTTAAAACAGTCTGATGCTTTTTGGAAATCACCTGGGTTCCCCAGCTTTGGACATTTAGCAGTTGTGAGCACCAGAGCTGCAAAGCAGATTGCTTGGACATTGCAGGCAGGGAGCCAGCAATCACTGCAGCCTCCCTGCTGTGGTCACAGGAGTTTGGGACAGCCCTTCACTGCCTAGCACAGCTTTAATGCTGGGCCCCTCCAGCACTGCCTAGAGCCTCTCTACTCAGCACTGCTGCCTTTATTTTTAAGGGCTGGGATGGTTTTGTGAGGCTGCTCTGATGCTGCCTGGGGATGCTGCTCTCTTGGCTGTGATGAATCCCTGCCTGGTGAAGGGGAGGGAAAGGGGAAGGGAGGATGCTGAACCGAGAGAAGAGTTAGGAAGGCTATGGGCTCTGCACAGATACCTCATACCCCTTGCCCAGGGCAAGGCAGAGATTCACATGCTCCTGGGAGGGAAACCAGACCCCACATCTCCCTCCATGTGAGCCACCACCCTGCCAGAGCTCTTCAGCATCCCCCAAAAAGACCAAGAACCAACATCTTAACTGCAGCTGGGCTGTGGGGTCTGAATTTCCCAGCAGTGGGTCATGTTGGAAAAGTAGGGAAGCATATCCCAGCTGTAACACAGTCACTGAGAGCTGCCAAGAGACTCTCAGCTGCCCTTTGGACAGAGCCTTTTCTCTGATCTAGTGTCTTGTGCAGGCTCCCTGCACCAGGACAGCCTTGGCATCAAACTAGTCCTTGCAATGAGCCTGGTGGGGTGCACGCCATGAAGGGCCCAAAATAAACTGATGATTGAAAGATGGCTGGAAAACATGAGAAAAGTGTTTAGGATAAAAACAAACCAAGCCCCAACCCCAAATGAGTTTCCCTTTAGCACAGGGGATGCTGGTACACAGGGAGCAGCCTCTGCATTTAAACACTTAGCAGTCCTGGGCCAACGCTACAAGCATTGTCTGATGAGCTCCTTCAGATCCTACTCACCTTCTGTGTTTGGTAAATTTAAAACTTGCCCAAACAGTTACAGAAAGTGAGGGGTGTCCCCCACTTCTCACCTTGCCAGCACAGCCACCCCCAGATGAAAGCCTCTGTCGTGCTAAAGGATAACTGCACAGCCATGGAGAGGATGGACAGGAGCAGCCCAAAGGCTGCAAATTCCCAGATGACCTCTCATCCCACCCTGTCTAATCCTACCCCACTCCATCCTCCAGCCCGTTCTCTATCTTCCATCCCATCTTGTCCTCCTCTGTCCCAGATTATGCCCATCTTGTCCCCCTATCCCATTCATTGCTGCCTGCCCCTCTATCCCATCCTATCCTACCCCATCATAGCCTCTCTGTCCTGTCCCACTCATCCCACCCAATCCTGCCCTGCATCTTCATCTGGTGTAGGTGTCCATGGATGGGTGCAGGCAGGCAGCAGAGTCCTGAGGGCAGTCTGACTCTGCATAGCCCTCAGCCTAAGCTCCACAGTCTTGGTCACCCATTCCGTCCCTTCCTTGTCCCATCTGTAGATCTGGGGGCCCAGGGCAGGTGGTAACTCATGGTGGGGCCACTATGTGAGGCGGGAGGCTGTTAGCTCTGCTGCAGAAGCTTGAGGATGAAGGCAGCCAAGGAGCACAGCTGCAAAGTGGAGTCTCTGGCGGATAACAGTTGGCAAGAGCAAAGGGGTTGACATGAGGGAATCCTTGCTGCTTTAGGGCAGGAGGTGTCAGGGAAAAGGATTCTTCCTGCTGGGGCTGCTGTTCCTGCATCGCAGTAGCGCAGGGAGCAGAAGCTACCCTATCTCCAGGAGAGAAGAGCAAGAAAGAGCAAGCCCCTGTTGGGCAGGCAGCTGCAGGTGAGCATGGCTGAGCACTCGGGTATTTTAGGACTCATAGATGCGGGCTCCTGAGCTCCAAGGCAGCTGAGCAACAGGGGAAAGGATGGGAGCAAGATGCCTTTCCCTACAGGATTCCCAGGTAAAAAAAAGTGCAAATTGGAAAATCTCAGAAGAGATCATTCCTTCAGCTTCTACTTTCCTGAGAGCTGAAGTGGAGGATCTGCAAAGGGGTTACACCTGTTTGTAAGCTCATTATGTGAATTGTAGAAGTTGCCAGAAGACACAGGTGCCCGTGGGAGAGGGATATGAGCCCTCACCCTTTCAAGAGTTCCATACACTGATCAAAACCCGGTCTGGTGTTGGCAGCCTGCAGGGAGGAAGGTGAAGGAGGTCAGGAGTGAAAAGTTTTTTACCCAAGCAGGTGAGTTTATTGGGCACTGTGCAAGTCTGGGGAGTGTGGCTGGGGAGGAAGGAGCCTCAGGTGATGAAGATTTGGGATCAGCTGGAAGGTGGCTGAGACACAAAGCATTCTAATTGGGACACCAGTCATATTGGTGCTGGGCTAACAGCTCTGGGCCTGGACCTACCTTTGTATTAGGTTTTGATGCCTTCTGTCAGCACTGTCTGCAGCCTGACTGCTGTCTGCCCAAACTCCTGCAGTTTGTGGTGAGTTTCCCCATGCAAGCCCCACGCCAGCTGCTGGCAGAGGGCAGGAGACCCATTTGCAATCCCCTTTGTAAAGAGCCCCCTGCTGCTCTTCCCTGGGGAACAGCAAGCATGGGTATTGTCCCCTCTCTTCCCTTTGCGTGCCTCACTCCATGCTTGCCACGACGTGGGCTTTGTGCCAAGGTGGACAAACCAGGCAGTGGAGGGAGGGATCCTGTACTGGAGCTGGCAGGACCAGCATGCAGAAGGGTGGCTGCAGCATGCCTTTTCAAGCCCCCACCCAGGGTGGAGATTCAGAACAATGGCACTTGCAGGGGTGCATGTGTGTGTGCCTTTGGGAAGGGTGACTCCTCAGCCCCTAAAGCCTAGCACCTCCCTGGAGCAGCAGCAGATCAGGCTCTGCTAGGGATCAGGGGAAAGTCCGTATCGTGCGGCTCGGTTGCTGTCTCCTGCTCCGTGTGAAGAAGGGCAGGGCTTTAGAACTCCGACCTCTCGGACGTTTCCCTGCGTTAACATCTTGTTTCTGCCCGGATTACCACACCCTGTCTGTCCCTTCAGGCAGGGGCATGAGCAGTCGTTCCTGATGGCTTAATTCTTAGCTGGTGTTATAAATATCACCTAAAAGCAAGTCTCAGTTCAAGGCTTAAGCCCAGACTGATGTGGGGGCTAGGTGGCCATGTGAAAGAAAGAAAAGCAGAAAATTCAGACCTGTGATGTTATTTGATATACCAGAGCTGTGAATCTGGTGCTGTTGATAATGTCCCTGTTATTGTTGTTATTACTGCTGCTATTGCTGGGTAGGAAACAGCATGGATTTAATGGCTGACAGTAGCTGCAGGAAAAGCAGGAGGTAGGGATGGTTTTCAGGGCATTTGTTTGAATGCCTGCAGGACTTTTGTTTCGGCAAGGGGCAGCTGGGGCTTGGTAAGGCCAGCAAAAACCTCTTGCATCATGGGGCAGCAACAGCCCAGCAGCTTGGACAGCATCCTGCCTCTTTCCAGTGAAGTGCTACCAGTGGGAGAAGCTGACCCCAGCCTGATGGGCTATTTTTAGTCCAGTTCCCTAAAGAAACAAAGGTCATGAGCTCACCATGCTGTTTTCCTCTTTCTGGACTGAACTCGTGGATTGTTTCCAAACATCTACAGCACATGGCAAGGGGCTTGGTGGAAAACTGAGGCCCCCAAGAGCTTCCTGAACATGAGAGGCTTGCTCATGAGCAGTCTCTGCCACATGGGACTGTGCTGCAGACAGGGGTGGAGGAAGGAGTGAGGGGATGGAAGGCACGACAGCCTGTCTGGCCTAGCACATGGTCCTGGCCATGGCAGGAAGGGCATCCTCTTGATCTCTTGCCTCTCTTTGCACTTGGGATGCTGTCACTGTCCCTGTACTGCCTGAGGTTTCTCCATTGTGCAAATAGGCTGAGAGGTGGAGGAAGGTTTGAGTTTAGGGCTAATGTGGTGTTCAGCTGGATAACTTATTTTTGTCCCAGCCAAATGCCGGCAGTGGCTCTACAGCTGTATTCTCACTTGCTTACTCTGCCACTGCCACGGACCATTTGTCTCAGGCTTTAAACACCTTTTACTGATTACTTCCTCTATTATTTTTCCAGAAACCAAACTAAAGTTTACGTAACCATCCTTAGTTATGCAATCCACCATTCAAGCTTTGTTTGCTCGGAAACAATATGTGTCTTGTTTTTTCATTCTTTGTTCTTTTCATGGGGGTGAGGGGGTATTAAAAAAATTATCCTTCCTATGTGTCATTGAATTTGTCTTCTTTTGCAGTTGTGATGGATTTCTGCTGGCCTCTGACTCCACGCTGGTTCTGCATTCACACCCTTGTTTGCCAGTACCAGAACTGAAGGAGAACTTGTCACATCTGATGTTACTGGGTTTGGAGGTACCAGTTGCCATGTGCCAAGCTTTGTCATTCTGTAATTTTCAAAGGCTGCTAGCCTTGAATCTTGGGATTTTGCTCTCTTCTGGGACCAAATAGGAATAACTTCTGAAATTTCTGATAGCTGGACCCTTTCCATGTCTAATTTCTTCTCCTCTGCTTTCAGAGTGTAAAGTAGTTGCTATAAAAACTAAGTTTGGCTTATGAACAGGTATGTAACATGAGCTGGCCCAATCCTGAATGCCTTCAGTGAAGAAACTGTTAAGTGCCCAGTAATCTTGCACTATCAGATTATAGCTGTGCATCACACAGCAGCACTGCACAGGTTGCCATCTCACACACACATATATCACTCACACCAGCAGTCGGGAATGTCACATTAGGGAAACTTCTAGGAGAGGCTGATGTAGAATCTGTGGATTTTCACTTGATGATGTCTCAAAGCTAATGCAGTAATAGAGCCTAATGCATACAGAACAGCTGTGTTTGAGGTGCATATGCATTCAGTCCTAGGCCACGACCCGCTCATGGTAAGGCAGGCAGGGTACAATGGTGTGTTGTTCCTGGAGTAGCACTGAACTTGACTCAGTAAGATCAGGATAATGTCACAGCATGACAAAGAAAATCCACTTTGATCAGCTGTGCAAAAGATGATTATCTGGTGGCTAGGTTTGAGCATGCCAGCTCATGAACTGCCTTGCTTGGCAGCAGTGCAACATCACCAGGTTACTCCTACAGCTTCCTCTCTCCCACTCAACACCTGCACAGGGCTGAGGCAGCAGCCACTCTGCTACTGGCAAAGAGCTTTTTAAAAGTAGCTTGACTGCCTGGGATGTCAAACATTTTAATAAGAATTTCTCTGAGAAGGGCAGTGTGCTTCAGCACATGCAAAACTGACTCCAGTGGATGGAGCTGATAATTTTGCTTTAAGTTGGGCTTCTGTCTTCACAACATTTCTAAAGAGAGCTTCAACATGCCTGTGAGTAGAATGGCAACAGGCAGTGCCAAATTGGCTTGCTACATATGGAAAATAAGAGTACCTGGATAGAGTAGCTGCTCAGCACCGTGTGGAAATGTGCCTGGAGCTGTTAGTGGATATATATGAAGCAAGCAGTTTAGTGCTTTGCTCTTGCCTTTATACCAAAATTGACCTCCAAGTAAATGCATACACCCACAAAATTAATTCCCCCTGTTCAAAGCATGCCCTGGCTCTTCTTAAATAGCTTGGCAACTACACTACAGGTCCAGGTTTTCAGAGTGGTAAAACCAGCACTGATACCCTCTTCACAGTGACTGATGTCCAAGACCTACTAGTGTTAGTACTAAGCAGCTTTCACACTGAAGCCTAGAGAGCTGATCACACAGGCTTAGAGCAACACAGCCAGCCAGAGGCAACTTGCATTTTACCCACTGTACTAGTAAATATGCCCTCCTCCAGCCACTCCACCACCCTGCCACATTACTCAGTAAAATGCCACTGGCACTTCTTTCTTCTTAATAGTGAGCACTGCACTAAATAGCATAGCAGGAACATTTGTGAACAAAACTACCAAGGAAGAATGTGGCAGCAGGGGGAGACAGAATGTAGAATTCTAAACACTTGCCTCCAAAAACATGGGTGCAAGCTTATTACACAGCATTTCTTGAGCAGCATATGCTTTCAATGGTACTAGAGCTGCACATTTTTAACAGCTCTCAGGTAAAAAGCTCACAAGGAGCTATAAATACCATTTTTCTCTTCAGAAATAAATCCATCCCTTGTAGCACACCAGGTTTTGGCACATAGTAAGGAGACAGTACTTCAGCTGAAGGGCAGTAAGGTGTAGTCTGTTTATTCCAACCACTGACACTTTAAGTTTCACTTATAGAAGATAAATAGAGAAACAAGCAGAAGTGGGCATAATGGCTCTAGAAATTTATTTTCAGAGCTTAATGCTTAAACTACGATTAAAATACTTAATGTAAAAATACTACTGACTGGGTACTGGAACTAGACAAGAATACAGCCAACATCATTGCTTTCATGCGCTGACAGATATGAGTTTGCTCATGCCACTGAAGTAGGACCTTTCCCGTTCACTCATCACTTCAAAATGTAGAGGTCTTCTACAGAAGTTGCATTCGGCTGATGAATGTGGTTTTAGCTCCAGACCAACATCCTTCCACGTAGCCAGCAGTTTTTCTGTTATGAACAGAAAAATTCATTAAGATCAAAAACAAAGACAGGAGGCTGCTTTAGAGAAGCAGTGTCCACATCCCTCATTTGCTAGGAGAATAGGTGTAACAGGAATTCAGTGTGACATGATTTTCCTTGAGCAAGGCGACTGGGCTGCAGCTATCTCTCAGCTATCTTTGTACTACCTCTGACAGGATCAAATAGTTACTTTCCCTGGAGAGATCAGCATCCAAGACAGATTTCTTTGGACCCCATGTAACAAATGAAAATTTGTTTGGGTAGTGCATGAGCAGGGTCCCAGCAGAGGTGGCGGTCACAGAACTGGCTGAGTACAGGACAGCACTGCTGGTGCACAATCAGTTCTAGGCCACACTGCACTGGCCTTCACAGGTCATGCTCAAAGCATGCTCAGTGCAGAACTATGTGCGCTGAAATGAGAAGACACTGTTCAGCTAGTGACATCTGAAACTGCAGTACTTCCTAGTCTCAACGTCAGTACAAAGGCTGCACAGTTAACCCAGTGTTTTCATTGCACTGATGCAAGAATCCACTCACCAAGAAAATAACTCATCATCTGTGGGGTGTGGTGAGGCGTAGGGGCAATACGTAGCAGTTCTTCTCCACGGGGAACTGTGGGGTAGTTGATTGCTTGGACATAGATGCTGTGCTGGCTCATCAGTTTGTCACAGATCTCTGTATTTTTAGCAGCATCTGCAACCTAAAGTTCAAGATTTTAATTTACAAAAAAACAAACAAAACACCACAACAAAAACATCCCTGGTTCCGAAGTTGTCAGCCCAATCTGGCTAGCCACAGGAACCATAGGAGTAGTGAGTCTTCCTTGTCCTACTCTAAGTGGCACATAAAACAGAAGAGAGTGAAGTTTGTGCTGTAGGCCCCACTCTGGGCATAAGCTTTTTATACCCAATTCTTCCCTAGACTGTTACCAGTCTCCTTCTTTCCTGAGTACTGTTAGACTATGTGTTTCGTACCCTGTTGTTCTGCTTCACCACACTTACAGTAAGCTGAACTCAACTAAAGCCAGGCTCCTAGCACAACTGCCCTAGTAATCGGCAGTGATAACACTCAAAAGTTCAAACCTAATGCCGTAAGTGTAAAGTCATGGATGTGAAAACAGGCACCACTGTCCTCACCCTTATTGGAATGATGTGACTGGGGCAGTGCACCACAGGAAGCCCTGCATCCATCAGCATCTGTCTCATAAGCTTCACGTTACGTTGGTGCTGACGCCTCAGAACTTGCCCCTCTGCACTCTTCAGGGTTCGGACAGATTCCAGGGCACCAGCTAGGAGCATGGGTGGCAGAGATGTTGTGAAAATGAAGCCAGCAGCATAGGAACGGACAGTGTCTATCAGAGAGCTTGTACTGGAGATGTATCCTCCCACACAACCAAATGCTTTGCCTGGGGACAGAAAAAGGCAACCAAGCTTATTCCTTCTGCTCATGAGAATGGCACCAAAGCATTATAACCTTTCAGTTGAAGGAATGAGTTGTGACTACGTACTTAAGTATTCATGGCAGACAACAACTCTAGGCAGCCCTCACTAATCTTGTATTTACTCATCATGTGACAGCTTTGTAAGCCAATCCTGGTAACATGGATCTAGTTATTACACAGCAAGGAGAGTTTAAGGCTCTCACAAATATGCAGGTTCCGACTGAGGAAGATCTTAAAAGCCAAATCAAGCACACTCTTCAGTAGTGACTCCAAGTGATCAACACTAAGTCTCTCAGCAGATTTAAAATAATCTGGTTCCAGAGATGCTAGAAATAGCCTGTGCTCCTAAGAGGACACAAAAAGGCCCCCTTTTCAAATGTTCAGGTACCAGAACACAGCTACAGAGAAAAGTAGGATGCCTAGCAAATATTTGTCTCTATTAGGGTGAAACTCAAGATTGTAAGTTTCAAAGCCACAAACTTCTCTAGTAATTTTTTTTTTTTATTTTGGAAGATGTTTAAACACTCTCCAATTCGCAGCAGTAAACTTACTCCTAAGCCTGCATTCTACTCAGATAATAGCAGTTGCTTCAGTACTTGCCAAATCTCTTTACATAACTCCCCATCTCAGGTTTCTAGATTAGGAGCACTCTGCTGTGCATAAAAGAACTAAGTACTGCTAAATATAGAGTACTACCCTACTAGCACTCTCACCTGAATTTATTCTGGAGTTGTATAATATGCTATTGGAGGACTTCTTGCTAGCTTGTTTAAAGGAAAAGTCCAATGCTAACTAACTTAACTGGTCTGAGGCAGTGTAAGGAGCTTAATGCAAGCTTTTCAAACTGTGAGGCACAGCCAAATCCTCTGGACTCTCTGAAAAACCCTTGCCCATAACAGCCTTTTTAGGAAGTTCATTTCAATAGGCTGATTTTTGAGTTAACCCACTTAATTTTGTCTGCTCAGCAGCTTTGCTGCCTTAGCTTCTGTAGAAGTGCCAGACCATGCATACCAAGCGTTCCAGAGATTATGTCCATCTTGTGCATGATTCCATCCCGGTCTCCTATACCGCCACCTCGAGCTCCATACAGCCCCACAGCATGTACTTCATCCACAAAAGTGATTGCCCCGTGCTCATGGGCCACATCACACAGCTCTTCCAGAGGACAGACTGCACCTAGGAACCAAAGCAAGAGACCAGCAGTTTAGGATTCCTGTACTCTGCTTGGGTAAAATATCAGAAGCACACCCAAGCACCAGGGGCTTCAGAAGACTATTTTCATGTAAATCCTGTAGCTCTGTGCACTTCTATACCTAAAATACAGGTGATTTGAACACTAACCACACTGGAAGGAGAGAGCAGAGTTTGATGTCAACTTACCATCCATTGAGTGGACAGTTTCAAATGCAACAATTTTAGGGGTAGATGGATCAGATTTCTTAAGGAGTTCTCGAAGGTGGTTGACATCATTATGTCGAAATATGTGCTTTGGCACCCTGCTGTTACGGATCCCCTGGATCATGGAGGCATGGTTTCCAGAATCAGAGTAGATCTCACAGCCTGAGGAAATAGCCCAGTTACAATTCAAGCATAGGAAGCATTAACTGATTCCCAGCATTCCTGGATGTATGGGAAGTGTTCAGGTGCCAACGGTAGCGTTCTAGAAAGTAATGTTCTTGATTTAAAGAGCAAGTTACAGATTGTGGAGCAAGAACAGCATTTAAGGCTTATTTAAAGACAAACTTCAGCTTAAGGAAATAAAGAAGGGTTTTCTCCCAGTCCTTAAATACAAATATTAACTCTCCTAATTGAAGTTAGAGGGAAGTTCACACCCACATGTGGGGGAATGCTAAATTCCCTCTGCCTTTCAAGCAGCATTTAAATGCAAGAGCGTTAGGCTGTGCCTTCTGTCCAATTCCTAAATCTCAATCTCTGTAGGCTGCTACTACAATTTGCTCAAGTTGAACATAACTTGAATAGGGCATAAACACCTTCTCCCCAGCCATACTTTGCTGATTGAGTGGGACAAACCCTCACTTTGGGTAGCCATTTGTAAAATGTACTGCCAACTGCCTAAGGTAAGGTTGTGTTTGTGTTAAACAGTGGGTATTGCCTGAGATCTCACCTGGCAGCATCTTAGCTAGGGTGAAGAGAGTGGAGTCATTGGCTACAAAGCATGATGAGAACAACAGTGCCGCATCTTTTCCATGGAGATCAGCTAGCTCTTTTTCCAAATCAACATGAAATTTACTTGTTCCTGAAATATTTCTTGTGCCTCCTGCTCCAGCACCATGTTGTTTCAGTGTATCCCTAGAGAGGGCCCAAAGAGAGGCATTAGCACTGCTGTGTGACATGAGTAAAGCATCACTGCTGAAAACATCCTAGTACATAATCAGTATTGTGCTAAAAAGGGACTGGCTGCAAAAAGCAGCTGTTAGGTTTAAAATATTTGAGCGACCTCTGCAACTTGGTGTCCAGTAAGCTAAGAAATCAGTTACCAAGTACAGCTGCAATATACTATCCAGTTTATCTGGTAACATTTGAGGGCTTCTAAGGAAAACCCAAGGAGCAGGGCGGGTGACTGATAGAGGTAGTGGAGCCCTGGAGCTATGTACCTCACTACCTACCCTAGTTGAAGAGCATAAACTTATCTACCAAGAAGAATATCAGAAGCATGTTATGGGGCAAAACATAGAAATCAGTTCTTCAGAAGCCTTCCCACAAAAGCTTCTGCAGGGCACTACAGCCTGAAACTGCCTCATACTACAGCACTACTCACATAACTGCTGCACACACACGAGGGTGACGGCTCATGCCCAGGTAATCATTGCTGCACCAGACAGACACCTCTTTCTTGGTGATCAGAGAGTCAGTGTAGTCATCTGCCATGGGAAAGATCTGTGCCTTCCTGTTCACTGTTTTGAACACCCTGTAGGTGTGATCCTTCTTCTTTTCATCAATCTTCTTCTCAAAGAACTGATCGTACTGGAAGGTGGATACAGCTGAAATGAGACAGAGACTTAAGCACACAGGAAATAATTGCAGGAGACCAGGTCTGTGGGGGGCTCAGCCAGACAAACTTACATTTTGGCAAGTTATCCTGAAGCAGATGAGAGACACTTTCTGGTCTTTGCTTCAGCACAATATCCTTAAACTTCTTGAGCAAGTCACTCCCCTCTTCTCCCTCCAAGTCAGCATTCCTCACCGTGGAAGTAGTTGGTATTTTGGCAAATTCTGTACCTGCAGACATTGTAACAAATTCCAGAGAATGTAATCAGTTCAAAACAAAGTAAGCTGAATTCAGCAAAGCAAACATTTCAAGTAATTTTAACTTGTCGTTATTTATTAAGCAAGTGCCAGAATCCACAGGTTCCTGATAGCATCAGCTATTTGCCTACAGTTTTGCATTGTGTAAGACAAAAGGAAAGCATCACTAATTAATTACATGTGTATTGGTTACTAACATGTATTTTTCTTACACCACCATGACTCAGAGAACCACTCTATACAGCTAAAGCATTTATCTGAAAAGTTGATATGCATCTCACAAAGCAGAATTCTAGTCAGCTGCTTCCTTTCCATTCCCAGTATTTTGTTCTATTAGTACAGATTTATTTTTTAAACAAAAACATGCCACAGAAAACAAACATAAGTAAAAACACACTTCCTGAGACAGACAAGCAAAGCTTTACTAGAATCAGTGAAAAGTTCCTTCCATCAAAGGACAGCCCTTCTGTATCAGGGCTGTAAGCTGGACAACAACCTTTAGTTTCATAAACAAAGAAATATTCCCATTTCTTTTCCAGCTTGGATTTATGCTAGTACTTGCCTAGTACCACAAACCAGTTTCCTCCACCTCTGGAAATACCACCTTTATCTATGTAGGCAGCCTAGTAAAGCTTTATTCAGTTCTAAGCATCTGCTTTGGGTGTGAGCAGAACAGCTCGAGTCACACATTTAGAGCCAGCACACCAAAATACAACACATGGTATTCCCACACCAAAATCACCCAGGGGAAGCATTCCACAATACTACAGGTGTGCCATTGACACCTAGATTCTGCAACAGCTTTTTACTGCAGGCTGCCATAACCCTACCCACATTATTTAAGTGGTGACTGTTAGATTTGTCACACTACAGTGCCAAGTCAGGCACCAGAAGTTCTAGGGAGGCACCAGCCCTTTAGCACACACAATACATACCTCTCCTGTCTGCCTGCATTTCCTGCACATCCTCCTGGAGCTCTAGACTAGCTTTGCAGAAGACATTACTGTTCTTGTGATTCATCTGAGCCGCCAGGAACGGGCATTTGGTAGCGGAGCCGTGGCTGGTACCAGCAGGTGGGTGGCCAGTAGGTGGCTGGGTTCCATCTGTGTTCTGTTTGGCCACCTCTTTGGCATTTTTGGCCTCTGAGGTGAGGGCAAAGAAGGGAAAATACTTCAGCTTCATCATTTTCATATGTTGTCTTAAGCTTTTCTATCCATTACCGTCACAATTCATTTGACATAAGCCATTCAGAACTATTTAACTTCAGCAATTACATTATACATCACTTACACAAGCAGAAAATGCCAGTAACAATCGAGGGGCATTTGAGGGGAAAACCCAGCATCTTGCTTTTGCTCCCAAAGGAAGAGATTTTCTTTTCTGGAGTTGAGCTACTCTCAGGCACCAGTCCTTCATCTGCTGCCAGTATCATTTCAGTGGTGCCCAGTAATGGGACGTGGTACAACAGGTACAAGTTAGAACACAGGAGGTTCCACCTCAACTCGAGGAGACACTTTTCTAGCAAGGGGGAGAGCACTGGAGCAGGCTGCCCAGATCGATTCTGGAGCCTCCCTATCTGGAGACTTTTAAAACGCATCTGGGCGCGTTCGTGTGTGACCTGGCTTGGAAGGGCGGTTGGACTCGATGATCCCTGTGGGTCCCTTCCAGCCCCTAACATTCTGCTATTCCCCCACGGACCGGGGTGAGAATCCCAGGGAACGTTACCGGGTGGGGTGAAGAGCTGCTCAAGCGGAAGAGGCCCCAGCTCCGAGATTCAGGATCATGGATCCCTAATCAGAGCCGGCTGCAGGACAACCGAACAGGCCCATTTCTTATTTATGCTCACGTTTAATTATCAGAGACAGCTAAAGGAGTGAGCAAGCCTTCTCCTGAACTTGTCTATTTCAGAAGTTTCCTTTTGTATCTAGGATCAGTATAAAAAGGTGACTAGGTTTGCCCTTCGGCCATCTCCCCATGACCCAGCCCGGCGCTCCGCCGCCCACCCCAGGCGCGGCCCGGGGCTCCACTCCAGCCGTACTCACCCCGTGGGGTCGTCGGGGTCTCTTCCTCCGCCTGCTGCCCGCGGGCTGCGGACGTGGCGAGGGCACGGGCGGCGGCCGGGGGCGATGCCTCCATCATGCGGGGGCAGTGCTGGGCGTAGAGAAGCAGGGAAGGCCCAGCCTTCTGCAGGAAAGCCTGCGAGACGCGGGCCAGGAATGGGCAGCGCCGCACCACCGCCTCCATCTTCGCTGCCTGAACGTCACTCGACAGGAAGTCACCGGCAAACGAGGAAACGAGACCCCAACAGTACACACTCAGCCGGCCCGCGGCGCCGCCGCCTATATAGCCCAGCCGGACGCGGCGCAGGCGCGTTGTGGTTGTTCTCCGCCACGCTGCGCAGGCGCGGAACGGGTTGTGGGGAGTTCTATAGGTGCCTATCCGGGGGTGGAAGGAGCTGAGCGGTTCTTGGGGGTTCTGTAAGCCGTCAGGAGTCCCGGGGAACCGTGAAGGGACGCGGGTTGTGCTAGGCTGCTCTCGTGGGGGTGGAGGGGCCCCGGGTGGCTCCTGGGGAGTTGTGCGGGGCCGGAGGAAGCTTAGGCGGCTCCCGGGGTGTCGTGAGGACACGGAGAAGTGCTGGGCGGCTCCGTGAGGGCACGGAGCAGACTGCTGAGGCTGTGAAGGGACAGAGAGCCGAGAGTCTGTGAGAAGATGTCCCGCAGTAGGGGCATGGCGCACATGGGAAGAAGATGCAGATAGTTGTGCTGTTCAGAGTTTCCCCTTAGCTCCAGACTAGCCCGCGCATGTTTCCCAGAAGTATCGGAGCCCATACCCGCGAGACAGTGGATACGTGGGCCCCCGGTGTGGCCGTTCATTGGAAAACGGGAGCTGTGAGTCAGCGGTGCGGGCAGACCTGGCGCTGCTCAGACGCATCTCCTGTACCTGCCTGAGCACTGCTGCGTCCCTGCAGATTCTGCACAGGGGCTCAGGAAGCACCAGGTGGGATCCTGAGCCCCTCTCGTTCGACCGTATGAGTCGAACAGTTCTGTCGGTGATGGGTCAGGCTTTCACTGCTGTGTGTGAAGCATGGCGCCATTACCCCAGGATTTGAAGATAAGGCTCTTGTAAGAACGACAGCAGCAAGTAAAAATCCTGGATACCTTGCCTTGGAAGGGATAGTAAAGCTTCTTCGTTTAGAAGAGTATTTACTTACATAATAATGGCATACATGTATAATATATATGTGTAGAATATAAAAGGAGCTCTCCTTACATATCTGGTCATCTGAGCTACAGTAGTACTAATTGCTGTAAACATACACTGGCTGCTGAAGTGTGGGAAGAATGGAGAAGAATGATGATGATGATGCATTCTTTTCCTCATCTTATGAAACAGTGATTTCACAGAAGGCAGGATTTGGGCAGAGAACTGCCTTTCTTGGCCTAGTACCCCTCAGCCAGCCGACACCTGGCTCAGGCACTTTGAGGCAGGAGTGATTTTTGTAACAGGTGTGTAGTTTTAAGGAGAGCTCTTTTAAAGCTCCCTCCTACTTGACTTGTGTCTTGCATGTAGTCACTTGTAATTATTAGAAGGTGCTCATAGTAGAATGATTAGGGAAATACAAAACCTGCTTAGGACTGTGGTTGCCGAATTGTAAGTTTGCATACAAAAGACACTTAGAAAGTATTTGTCAGTATTTGCCTGTTGTAAATTAATCTTTAGAAAACCCTTCTGTTGAGGAGCAGGGTGAAGACCAGCGGGAGCCTTCTCTATTCATCGCTGACTCATTTTGAGGATGATGGCCGCAGTGTGCAGACTTTGTGATCTGAATAAGCAGATCTGGAGGAAGGCAGCCTTAAACCATAGTCAAATGGCAGACTTGCTGCCAACTCCAGCACAGTACTAAGCTCTGAGGTACTTGGAAATGGGATGGACTTTTGCCCTCATCTACTCATTGAGCGGCCCCTGCAAAAAGTAGATAGGATTCGACAAAGCAGGGCATGGGATTTGGGTTTTAGTACAGCTTTAAACACAGTTCACTTCCTACTTATTAGGAATTAAAGACAACATTGTATAATAAGTCTTGGTGCTTAGATCTTAAACAATTCAATTCATTATTCCATCAATGTGGTATAGAAGTTACCATTAAGAAACAGTCTTTCATTAGTGGCCATTGTTAAACTAGACAGTTTTGCTTATTAGATATATGGTTAAACTAAGGCTATGGTATTTGACCTGAGCCTGTGTAGCAGTTACAGTAACAACAGTCTTGGTCATTTCGTGATGTGAGTACAGTGCTTTGAATTATTACTTCAATTTCCTCATGAAAAGTGCTCTTCACAACTGGCTTTCAGTTACAGTTACATATCTTGAATATTTGCATTTTGCAGAATACAATAGTTAATTACCACTTGAAGTTTAAAGATAGCTGATCTGTTTTTCAGATTACTGTTATCCCCATTCCCCTTGATTCCTTATCCTGAAGCTTTGTATCATATCAGTTAGTTTAAAAAATTGAGGAACCATCACACATTCTGCTGTGCAAATACCTAACTAGTGTCCTCAGAGCAAAAAGCTACGTGTCTAAACCTAAGGGATTACTTCCACACTCCTTGAATTCAGTTTAGTTTTTACAACAGATACAAAGTCGCATATGCTTGGTTTATAGCATGTTGACTATTTTTCATTCTTCTCCTACTTTATTAATTTACCCTGCCCTTTAACTAAAGGGGAATATGTGTTTTGTTGTAAGAGGTACCAAAGCAAAGTAGTGTGCAAATGTACTGGCAGAGTACTGCAAAGAGCTCTCTGCCTGGATGCCTGCCACAAAAATCTGATAATCTTTCTTTATCTAAGTAACAGCAATATTTCACCATGTTGCAAGGCTGAGAGATGAATTATGTTAGCCTGTTTTGCTGATGGACTTCAGAAACTCATGGTTCTGTATTCAGGAGTGCATATGGAGTCAAGCCTGAAGAGCATCTGCTTTTTACACAAACATCTTTCAAGGTTGGCAGCTGAGACACAGTGACCTTGGATGTGATAGGGAAGTCTCCAAGTGGAGCAGAACTCTCGTCTTTCCTCTCAGACTTCCCTGCGCTCTGTGTTCTCAATTAGACCCCTTGATAACACTTCTTTAATTTTGGTGAATTTACATAACCTTGTAGATGACAGGAATTGCGCAGAGCTAAATAGCAATGGAATGACATTAACTTGGCCCTCATGCTGGAGAGCTGCTGAAGGAATGTGTCCTTGTCAGTGTACAGAGATGGTGTGAGCTCTGGGACCAACAGGCCAAGGAAAAGTTGGGGTAAAGGGTGTCTTGTTAAGTGCTCTGCCAGTTTCCTCACTTTGGAAATCCTGCCAGCCAGAGCTTATATGTTGAAGGTGACGTAAATAGTACTAAACCTGCCATTAATTAAAATTTCTTAGGGCTTCAATGGATTAATTAAATGGCATTTTAAAATGTTAATTGTGGCAATGTATTACCATCTTGTTACAGGCCTCAGGAGAAACTAGCATGAAGTGCCATGCTCTTTGCCATGCTCCAGGAGGAGAGCTTCAGACTGTGAGAAAGGGTGGCTCACAGGGAACTGGAAGGCCTTCCTGAAGGAGAAAGCAGGCTTCTGTAGCCTGTCTAGAGAGGCATGGCATGGAGGTATGATGGGCAGGGGAGAAGGAATGTTTGCCTGTGAGTATGTAAAGGGCAGAATAGCATGTAATCAAGAAGGAAAATGGTTTAAGCTGAGGGGATAGAACTGATGTGAGAAAAATACTTGTTCAGCTGGCCACGCCCAGGTTTATGTTGAAAAGTGGGTAGCTCCTGGCTGCTAACTGTGTTTTGACATTGGCACCTGAGATGCTGTGCACCATAAGAAGCCTGATCTGCCTGGGGAGGCCTATGTGATGCAGTGGCATGGGACAGGAAGACTCCACTACTGTGACAGCCTCTCCTGATTTTAGTTTTCCTAAAGCTGATTCCGTTCTGATGATTTGCTAAATCATTTCTAAATTTAGCAAATAAATTTCTTTGCTAAATAAGTTGCAAGAAGGAAAATAAGGTTAAATTCCAGCAATTTAGGAGGTGGATGAGAAGCCACAGAATGTGCTTCTCATGCAGGAATTGAAATGGAGGAAAAAATCCCCTGCCACAGGGTGAAGTTGAGCTCTGCAGGTGTCAACTCTTGCTGAGGATGGTCTCTTTCTGCATTACCAGTTCACCACATAGCCTCAGGTATAAGTTACCTTCAGTGTTTCTCTCCCATCCCTCTTCTTTGAAGCATGGTTTGCCCAATATTCCTGGAAACAGAACTTGATTCATAGGTTTGTAGCTTTCATCCATCCTCACGCGTAAGCTCTTAGCTCATTTCTTAGAATTCTAATTAATTTTATGCTTTTAAGTGAACATCGTACTTGAGTAGGAAAGTAAGAGTCAGAAGTCCTTCTGCACTTAGCCTGTACAACATTAGCAGCATTTAATCCCTTTTGCCCACTTCTGAAGTCAGAGCTGTGCATGTTCCTAATTTTTTCCCACCAGGTCAGTGTCATGAGAGGGCAAGCCAGAAAAACAATTCCCTCTCCCCATGCACAGGCCTCTGTCTATATCAAGAGCTGAACTTTCCAAGGGAGTGGATGTGATCCTGACATCTGGATTTAGTCCAGGCTCAAATTCCAGGCTTAGATCTGAGAACTTCCACCTCCAGTGTTGAGACCAGCAGTTCTTAGAACTTAGTTTACCTTTTAAGGCAAAACTTTAGATGTGTGATAGTAGCTGCATAGTGAAAAATTCTTCCCATGCTGAATTTCTTCAGCATGTTTTCCTCATCTGGATCCAGTGTCATCCTTACATGTCAGAACAGGAAAGCTCATTTTTTTTATAGGACCCTCTCAATCAATAGAGAGTTTGTCCAAGGTGAAAGAGCTCTTGAATGCTCGGGCATGTGTGCCCTGTTGAAGAGTGATGGGCAGCACCCTTCTTTCACAACACAGGCCAGGCAGGCATCTTACCCTTTCTCATAGACACAAGCACCAAATTAGTTTTCTCCCTAGTGTAACAGAGGTCTAAAATTCCTGAACTGCCAGGGCATCTTCACAAGGGTATTGGGTTAAGACACTTTTGCCTCTCTGCCAGGCCACAGGTGATGCCCACTGATGCAGAGGAGTTTGTTCTCTTGGCAAAATCCCATGACAGGAGTGTGAGTCAGGCTCAGTGAAGACAGCAGAAGATATTGCTGCCTTCATACAAGGTACCCTGCCCTTCTGCTGAAGGGCACCACTTCCACGCTGGGGCTGCTGTGGTCTACATCCCATCTGATGAACAGATCCCTCAGTGGTTTACCCTAATTCCAGAACATCTCTTTGACATCCAGTTGCTTCATGTGTGGGAAATTGGGTAATCATCTTTCTTTGTCATCTTGCAGCCTCAAGTTTGTCTTGTTTTGTGCAGCACATGGCAGGAAATGATCCACGAACCCTTTCAGGTACTGTGACCTTTGCCACACTTGCAGTGATTTGCATTCACATCCTTGTTTGTTCCTCTCTCACAGTTTTCCTCCTTCTCTTAGGAAGAACCAGTAGGCTCCAACCAGAGTATTTTTAGTTAGGATTATTGCTGGGCTTCAGCCTGGCATTTTTCTTGCATATCTAAGCCCTCATTTCTCTTCATGGCAGAGATGCCACCTTCTCCATCCAGTTTAAGAGCTTGAACTCTCTGAGTAGTTGGCAGAGAGCAGAAATACCTTAGAAAAAGAGAATGTGAGTGCTTTTTGTATGAAGGTATGAGAGTCTGGGGGAAAGAACTTGGCTCTGAAGTCAGAGCTCTCTATAGCTCTCTGAAACTGGAGTTTTCAGACAGGAATTAAGTAGGTACCTGCTCCTCTCTACATAGAAAGACAGACGAAAGAAGTAAGTCTCTGTTCTTCATCTGAATTTAAAACACTCCAGGACCAGAGAGACACTCAAGTCATGTTTATATAGTGAAGTATCTTTGCTACACTAGGCAGCTCTGGTGACCTCATATCTACGTTAGTCGTGGGCATTGGCAGGAATTTGGAACTCAAAGCAGAAGCAGGAGTGTAAAAGTCCTTGAAAACAAGAACTTGACCTACAGCAGTAAAAAATGTTGTGCTGGAACCGATGGGGTGTCAATGCTAGGACTTTGTCAAGCAGGAGTTTGCTAGGAATCATGGGCATACCTTGTTCTGTCCCTTTCACCCTGTAACTGTGTGCTGGTTTTGGATGGGATAGAGTTAATTTTCTTCATAGCAGCTTGCATGGGGCTGTGTTTTGGATTTGTGATGAAAGCAGAGTCGATAACACAGGAACGTTTTAGTCTTAGTCGTTGCTGAACAGCACCAAGCACCAAGGCTTTTTCTGTTTCTCACGCTGCCCTGGCAGCAAGAAGGCTGGGGGTGCTGCACAACAAGTTGGGACAGGATGACCCCAGCTGACCAAAGGAATATCCAATAAATGTGAGGGGTATGTGTGTGTGTAAGTTACTCGGACTGGCTAGACATCCGTCGGTGGGTGTCCCACAGGCCTGTCAAGACAGTAGCATATTCAGGTACCCTCACAACTCAGTCACCCCAGACTCACTTTGACACAGGAAATTAAATCACTTGTGTAAACTGGCATAGCTTTGCTTGTCAAAATGGACATCCCTTGGCTAGACAGCTCTTTAATCAGTACTGTTTCGTGCAGGTGTACATGCTGCCAGTCTTCTCCCAGTTGTAGTAATTCAGCCTGGACATAGGGCTAAAGGGATCCTATGAAGTCCCAGTAGACACTGATCTCTTTTGGGGGGATAAAAATGATGTGATTTCAAAAGGCTGTCACCTTAACATGTCAGTTGCAGGTGCAGTACACCCACAAGCAAGACTGCTTGTGATTTGTTTCAGCAAGGGTTTATTTTTCACTTATGCATGCAATATTTTAATTTCTTCTGCTGAGGTTGAATTTTAGTGAAGTAAGAGAAGGAGAAACATTTCAGGATTAAATACCTGAAGATGACATGAGAAGGTGAGAGAAAATCCCCTTCCTGACTAGACCCAAGCTGGGAATTCCTGTGTGGGTGTTATCTCATGAACTTGTACCCAGTGAGGCAACACGACTCTTCTGCTCTCTGAGTGGCTTCTCTTCTTATCCAGCTATTTCATAGCATTAGATATTGCTGGTCTTGAGACAGTTCTAAAGCAAGCAATAAGCAGAGGGAAGTGTAAAGCAGTTTTCATCTTTGTTTCCATCAAAGGTCAGGGGAGCTTTATAAAGAATTATTTGTTCTAGTCGATACTAGTTGCTGTAGTTGTACAGTCAATTAGAATTAGCTTCTTGAAAGAAACAGTCCAAAGGGTTGAGAGGGAAGTGACCAAGCAGCAGAGTAGAAGGATGCCTCACATCTAAGTAGACATGTTCCAGACATGGAAATTGCATGGAAATGTGTGGTAATGGGGTCCAAAACACCACAAGGCCAAACCCTCTCCCAGGGGTGTGGGAGGAGAGTCTGTGTAACACCACAGCCTGTGTGGCAGAGCGGAAAGCTGGAAGGATGAGCTATGGCCTTCTTGGTGTTCAGCCCCCTCCTCTACAAACCTTTCCTTCTCCCAGTGTCAGTGTTGGTGTGTTGTGGCTATGGGGTTTGCTGTCCTATTTTGCAATAGCTCTTGTTGCTTAACCTTTGAGGTGCAAGACTTACCATTGCTCCTCATGCTCTAAAGATTATAGATAAAGGGTGATGATAAGGTATTAAAATAAGTGTTAGCAATAGGGGAAGAAGGGGCCACTGCTGAAACATCAAGGGAGAAAATTAGCACATTCTATTGCTAAATCTGAGCTTGGGAGCTGCAGACCAGAAAAACTGTGACATGTTGAGGGTATTGTGAGTATAAGAGGCTTCCATTCCTCATTTGCCTTTGTTCTGGACTCTTCAAAAAGTTGGCAAGTGCTCTGTTTGCTCTGTCTTACAAACAGCCCAAGTCATGCAAAGCTCTGGGCTCTACTTTCAAAGCTTCAGGACCACTCTGCCTGCCAAGCAGCACAGGCGGTACCAGGAGGAGTATGAGTGAGGACTAGCCAGGACAGCTGGGATGGGAGATTGCCTGGGGTACTGTGACCCTGCTGGCAGCCTTTTCTTCATGTAGTTTATTTGACTTGATGGTTTTGCAGCTGCTTTGGACACCATTCCAGCTGAGACCTACTAGCTAGAGATTGGTGTGATCAGACCTAGTCTTGTCAGGTGTTGGCTTGGTGTGGTGGTAATAGTTAGAGAATGTGTTGCTCGTGTATCTCCAGGAGACATGAAAAAGAATATGGATTCTCTCCTTCTCTTCAGGAGTCTCTCCATTTAATCAGGCAGTTTCTCTTGGAAATGCACATTGTCCAGGCTCTGGGGGAAGAAAATGAAAGTCGGTTCTAGGAAATGTCCTAGAAAGAGAAGTGCAAACATTGCATAACAAAAAAGTTGAAGGGGATCTGGTGAGAAATGAAGATTGAAATGGTAAAAATACAAAGCTAAGGTTGTCATTCTCTCTACTCTGTTCTCAGTTTCTCCTGTTAAATTGATTGTAGGAGCAAACCAAGGGAGAGCAGAGAGTTCTGCTGGCTTAGCATTAGTGACTGATTGACTTGTGTGGTTTTATGTAGAGCTCTGATAATGTCATGGAGCTTTTATATACATGAGATAACCTATTTCTCCAGCCATCCCATAACCTCTGCAGAGAACTTGAGTGTAGTTTGGCTTAAATACTTTCAATCTTGATTTTTAAAGACCTCTAGTCTTGACAAATGTCTGCTTCAAAGTTTATCTTAGAAAAGCCATTCAGAGTTTATGTTCTCAAAAAGTTGTTTCTTTTTTCCATTCTGATATTTAATAATGTGTTAATTAAACAAAGTATAATTCAATCTTAGGACAGGAGAGCTCTCCCAAGACATCTCCCACTTAGCACTGACAAGGGATGATCAATCTCATACCAAGCTATGAGAGAACATGGTATGGAGTGGGGGGGGGGTGTCTACCCAGACAGATAACTGTAAGGAGAAAGTTCTTTACAATGAAAGTGGTAAAATAGTGGAACAGGTTGCCCAAGGATGTGGTTGAGTCTTCATCCCTGGAGGTATACAAGATCAGATTTGATGTGACCCTGGGCACCCTGATCTAGTTGGAGGTGTCCCTGCTCACTGCATGGGATATGATGATCTTTGAAGCTCTGAACCTGGGGCCAGCAGCCCCAGCAAGCTTTTGGATTGGATCCCCTGCACAAGGCTATTGCTGAGATGCTGAGGTTTAAGTGATGGTTGAGCTGTTTACCACAAAGCTCTGATGAAGTTTTGTGTTTCTGTGGTTTGGCACTTTGAAATCTGTAGTAAGCTGTGCTGTGCACAGCTGGCAGGTAGAATTTCAGGTTTAACAAGAAGAGATGTAGCTGAGGGCCTTGCAGAGTTTTCCCTTGGCCCATTTACTACTTAAAGGTTAATTCTGCCTCTGATGGAGTGTGCTGAGAAGTCTCTGTCTGGGTGGGTGTGAGGCAGGGCTGTTTTCTTCCAAGCTGCATTTTGTGAAGCAGTAATGCTTTGGAAGAAGCAGTTTTGGGGAGAGATGTCATGCTAAGCAACACATGCTTACTAGGCCAGGCTCTAAGAGACAAAGAACACGTTCATTCTGCCCAGCCTGCAGCAGGAGTGAGACCCTGCAGTGGAGGTAGAGTACCTGGGAGGGGGGCTGTCACTTCAGCCACAAAACAAGAGCAAACAGCTCTAATACATGAAGGCGTGCCTACCCTCTCAATCCTTGTCCCATTGAGTGCTGAAATCTAGATGGAGCCTGGTGCTGGGCTCAGCAAACAGCTGTGCTGCTCTTCTGTGGGTGAGTGAAGGGGAAACCTCTGGGCTCCCTTGTGAGCCTTTGGGACCATGAATTGCTCCATGCTACTTATGCTGTCTGTACTACTCTCAGAATGGTGGGTAACCTTTTCCAGGTTTGCTTCAGCTTGGTTCCCAAAACTGTGTGTCACTTCCATAGCAAAATCCTGCTAAGATACATTTGCCATGAAGGATGATGAGATTTTGAGCAAGTAATTGAGATTTAAAGCTCCAATTACAAGAGAAAATAAACTGCAGCTGCTTCCTACACTTGTATTTTAATTGGAAGAAGTGATTTCAGTACATCCTTCCCAAAGTCCTTGCACTGTCTCTTGGGCTTGATAGCCAGTGTCCTAGTTTTCATGGAGAGATGTTGCAGCAGTGCAGTCCCTCACCCAGCTGCACTTGGGTAAGAGAGAACAGTGCATGTGTGGTGATGGTGCTTGTGCCTGGGGTTTGATTGCTCTGCTTCAGCATTTCCTTGGGCAGAAGAACTGTTTTGTATTTACTTGGTAGTTCTGCTTGTTACTTGTTCTGGTTTAATTGTATGGGGTCTTGTCTGCTCTCTGGTGTGCGTGCTGCTGAACACAGTGCCTTTGGGGGTGGTAGTGAGCACGAGTGACGCCTTAATAAGGGTCCCTGGAGAGATAGATTTAACACAAGCTGCCCCCATCTCCCAACAATTGCCACTTTAGAGCTTATTAATCACACATCTCTCCTTAGAAACAATTATTTTTAATGCACCTGCTCTGTGCTGAGTCCTCAGAAGCCCTTTTAGGTTTTGTTGGTTTCGCTGATGGTGGCTGCTTTTTAATTGCTCAGGTAGAAGAAGTGGGGCATGAGAACCCAATCAGCATTTTCTCAGCTAGTCTCCCCGTCATCAGTGGATTTCTGTGGATCACGACATTCATAGGGATCACCTGTAGTTGCAAAACAGCTAGCTGTAGAGGCTAGGCACACCACATGATCTAGGCTGTTCTCCCAGGTGTCAGCCTCCATGCCCTTGCCCTCACAGCCCCTGCCACCCTGCTGCCAGATAGGCTCTCGGCCGTCACGGTCAGGGGCAGGTCTTTCTGCCAGTCAACAACCTGGCCCTGCTAGCACATGAACTTTCCTAACCTCAGCAGAAATGTCAGGCCCTTTTCTCCATTGTCCTTCAACCCTCTTTACATCTGGGTGGTGGCTGTGAGCCCAGCACGTTAATTTAACCCTTTGAGGTAGCACATGCAGAGAAGCTGGTACCTTTCAGCTTCTTCCAGAGGAGTCGGGGGAAGAAGTGGGGTAGCACACTGACACAGAGGGGCATGAGGGAGAACAGCTGTGCCTGAAGCACAGTGCAGGGAGCCAAGGCTCAGCTGTCCAGCAGTGTTTGGTATGACTCTGCTGCTGGAACCCCATGGCTGTCTGTCCTGGGCTGTTTTCCACCCCATTTCCCACCTGTTTCATAGTTTAGGCAGTGGTCAGTAAGCAGGATTCAGACTGCTGCCACGTCCTCAGAGGAGCTGGGGAGAGCCTGGTATCTCTGATTGTTAAAAGAATGGCAGAGAGCAGGCTGGGCAAAACAGCTGCTGCTGGCACATGGGATTTTGTCTCCAAATCTTTAGGAGCTAGGCTGGGCTTTAGCATTTCCCTGGCCTACTTCTGGGCTTAATGTGCTGCCTTATCTGTCATCTTCTCCATGGCAGATGGAGTCTCTTCAGGATTAATTAAGGATCATAACTGTGACCTAGTTACCAGACTTGCACTATTGTTAATGGAGCTCACTAAGGATGTTGGAGAGAGCCTCTTACCCTTGTCTGCTCCGGTTACCCGCTCCGTATGTCCTTCCGGGACTGACTCTGAGCCCCAGGCAGGATCAGCTTACATTCATTTCTCTAATAGATTGCCTTACCCTTGGGTGGGTAGGTAGTTGCTTCCTGCTTGTGGTGCACTGGTTGGTCTGGGGATTAGATATGTTGGCCTGCATCTTTCACAGTGTTATCTCCTGTTTGGGGATGGGGCTGAAAATGGGGAGTGATCAAGCTGCAAAATTAGAGTGGATGGTGCTGGAGGCAACATCCTGAAACAGTCCAGTTGTGTGCTGCTGTGCCTTAAACCATGCTGATGCTGAAGGGGTATCCTAGGGTATCTCTTCTATCAGGTACTCAGATCCTTTATTTCCAATTTGTACTCTATTTTAACAAGCCTTTAGGAATGCTCCTTGTTAAAGGGCAGAAATTACTAGAGCTTGAGAAGTAAACTGAGCTCAGGCTCTTCTAACCCTGATTCTGGCCTGCCAGATTTTGAGTTAATGCACTGTTCCATCCAGGAACAACTCAGTCTCATGTTCCTGTGGTTTGCAGACCTGCTACAAGCAGATTCTTCTTTCATCTGGGAAGAGGTTGCACCATAGGGATCATGATGGATATCTGACCCTTTTACATCTTCCTGCTCTCTCCTTCCCTCCCTTTGCTTGTTTGATGAGAGTCTGCCTTGCCCTGGTGGAACCTCACACAACCAGGCCATTGCACGGGCTCACAGCCATGTGCTCAGGGGATGCACATGGCATACTTACTGTTCATGTGAAGAGAATTTATGTTCCTGAAACTCCCCTCTGTGTCCCCTGTGGAGCTGGCGCTTAACTAGCCTGATGTTCTGCTCAGGGTCTGGGCATGTCCTCAGCGAGATCCCAGTATCTCCTGCTGATTGCAGACAGGAAGAGCATGAAAAAGGCTGTTGAGTGGGACCCCTGGGAAACAGCACTTTGCTTTGTCCTCAGAAGCAGGCACAGCAGGCTAACTGCTTGGTTTTCTCCTCTGCCTTGGAAAACATCTCTTGTGTTCCATTGACCTGCTTATTATGTAGGTCATCTTCAGCTGGAAGGAAAAAACAATTTCAAAAGTAGGAGAAATCGAGCACAGCTCCTCCACTGACCAGTTCTTTCTGGAAAAGCAGGGAAAGTTCCCCTGGTAGGGGGTGGCAAGACAACGTGGCCTGATCTCTTCCACCCACCTCAGGCATAGCCTCCAGAGAGAGGAAACTGCAGCTGAAGGGATCACAGAATTGCTTTGAAAGCATCCAGCGTGCCCTGTGATGGGGGAACAGTGCATTAAGGTAGACAACAAGGACTTGGCTTGAGTGGTCATGGGTTGCTTGCCCTTTAATGACTTTCTTGGCCTTGTTTTTTGTAATTAGGAAGTTTTTTTCTGTCCTGTTTCTGCACAGTGGTGACCTGTGCCAGGTGTGCTGGAGAAGCAGTCCTCACAGGGAGACAAAATTGTCCTACCAAAGGGGACACAGAACAGGCAAATGCCTCTGCACGTGAGAAAGTAAATCAGGGATCTGAATCAAAATTCATCTTAGTGTCATGCCAGTGCCATTACCCTGGGGCTGTGCTTGTACTTACTGGCAGAACTGACCCCTCACAATGCCCACCGAAGAAGGAGAAATCCCTTAGCATAAACTCCTTGACCTAAGCAAGGGACAAACTGCTCTGTGAACACAGGTTCTGTCTGACTTCACTTACACTTGTCTCTGCTGCAATAACTCAACACCCCTCACCACCCTCTTTTCTCTCTCAAGTCCTGTAAATATCAGCTGGGCTGCAGACACCCTTTGCCCTGTCTTCTTCCTGCCTGGGGAATTGTGTGTGTGCGTGCTTGCCAACCAGCAGGCAAGTAGAGCCACAGCCTTTCTTTAGCAGGACCATGAATGTGGCTCCTCTTTACCTGTTCATTGAGGGATTTCTCTTTTCCTTTAGAATGCCTATAAATGTGATGTTTTCAAGCAAACAGGCTTGACAGGAGATGCTGAAATCACTCACAGGCTTCAGTAGTAATTGAGATGATGTTAGAAAATGAGATTTCAGGATGTTATGTTCTTGACAGTGAAGAGGTGTATGGGGGCATGGGTTGGGCAGCAAGCAGAGGATTCTGCCCTGCTTTGTCTTGCTGGTTCCCCCTTCCTAGGTGTCTGTCATGGCTATGATACTGTTCACTGTAGCAGGGCTGGCTGAAGGGTTCACTAGGCACTTGTGCTGTTGCTTCATTCACTCCTGCTATGCCTGAGTGAAGCCTCTCCAGTTGCAGAAGGTTGCTGGCACAGACTTTTGTGCTTGAAGGTTGACCGATCTTTTCCCAGAGTACAGGTTCTTACAGAGCTGCTTGCTTTTAGATGTGCTCCCTACCAGCCTTTGCTCATTGCTTTATACCAGCGTCTGCTGTGCTGCCCACCTAAAGCACGCACATCTGTGACTGGAATGTCCTCCCTGCTTAGAATTTTGATCTTAGTGGTTTCTGTTTAATATACGAAGATCTTTGTGTGGATCCCATTCCCCTGCTGTCTAACCCAAGGGTAGACAGTCCTGCTTGTCTCATCACACCCAGTAGACTAGAGAGAAGTCAACGTAGGAAGCAACAGAGCAATGACATTTTGAACAGAATGACATTTTTTCGCCTACAGTAAAAAGGCATCTCCCATGCTTTGTGCCCCGACATGGAGCAGAGCATTAAGAAAACAGGCAAGCAGGCATGTATCAAAGCTGGGGGCACTGCCATGCGACCTGCCAGTGTGCCCACAGACACAGGCAACTTGGAAATCTTGCTCAAGATGTAGGATTAGGCTAAGTGCCTAGCACAAGATTTTCTGAGTTAGACAGGAGACAGATGCCCCGAGGCTGGAATTGTCATGTTGGCTTAGTGGGTCCTTGCACAATGAGGCCACTGCATGCTGTAGACAGCAAACTGCTGGAGTTGTCATGTATGCGTGGTGAGAGCATTGAGGGTTGCCTATTGCCTTTGCTTGGAGGAAGGATTTGATTAGAAACTGTCTCACAAAAGTGTGGTTATTGAATGAGTTACTCCTTCATTTCATATCAGCCATCTCCATATACATGCCAAGTGCAACCGTCCTGGGCAAGCATGCAGCTTGCCTGAAGGAAAGTAGATGAGCTTTCCTTGTGGCAAGCTTTTCCTCATCAAGCTTTTTCTGACTTGTTTTCTGCATGGAGCAATTCTCCAACACTATTAAGCACAGCAGCAGGGGTGAGTCAAGCAGTTCTTGACAAGGCTAGCCTATTTTTTATCTGTTGGTTTTATTATAAATTGAATACACTGTGTCACGCTGCTGTTCCCAGCACGATTGATGGCAACAAAAAGCTAGCCAGGAATAGTATGCGCTGTGTGGTAGCTGGGGAGAACCTCTTGTTCCCAACATCTCTGGCCTTGTCTGGGGCTTGTTGCCATGAAATTGTGGAACTTAACTAAAGGATGATTTGGCTGTGGAAAAAAAAAATTAACCACTGTTTAACTGAGTTTAGCGTGTCTCATTGCCTTCAGAAGCTGATGAAGCTGTAAGTGTAGTGAGATGGAGTGACTAAAGTTCTTAAATGGGAACTGAGGCAACTTTGGCTTTTAATGGACAGGTCCTAAAGAGCAACAGGTGTTATTGTGCAGACAGAAACTGATTTTGAAGGGCAGTTTGAGACCTGTGCTGGCAGGCTGGGATTCTTGCAACTCTTTGGGAAGCGTTTGGTGTTGCTCTGGATAAGAGATGAGGTTAGGTGTTCCTTAGACTTGACTTCTTGCGTTAGAGGCTAAAGTATCGTTGGCTAGCCTGGGGCTTTGCATGGTTTTCTGTTGTGAGAGCACGTCTCTCATTTGCTCAACTTGGCTTAGGTCACATCAAGATAAGTCTTGGTATTGTTCATTGCAAGTTTTCACCACAGTGTAACGGTTACTGCAGCCTCAGATGTTGCCAAATGGTTGTGGGCAGTGGAAGAGTTGCACTGCAACACGGAGGGTCTTTAAACACCAGCCTGGGTTTTGAATAGTTGTGGGACTACTACTCATTAGCAGTCGTAATACTTGTCTTGCAAGCTTCAATTGCTCTATGAATCAAACAACTTTAATTAAATCTTGAAGTGGTTGGTGTTGAGTAAAACACCTTGGCTGTTTGTGCTGCAGTGAGATTGCTGCCACCCAGGGTTGCTCTGCCCTGCATGCCCCCCATCCTGCCAGATCTCAGGTCCTGGCTTTCACCTCTGGGGTGATGCAGTGGCCCCAGCCCAAACCTGGACTGCTCAGTTTGGGTTGAGGAGCATAGCTTGGGCCTTGCCAGGCAAAAGAGGAAGGATGAGGACTCTGCACCTCTGGATGCAAGTCAGGGGAGTGGAATGGGGCAATGGAAGCTCCAGCTGATGGTCTTAGCATGGCTTTGCTCTTCTTTCTGCAACCTGCGAGCAGATCTTGTCAGGCCCTGTTCCTGCACTGCCCCTTGCTCACATAGTATTTTCAGATACTGTCCAGCACGGTGGGCAGGACTCCCTCTCCACAAGCCTCAGTCAGGAAGAGTGAGAAGGCTTAATTATAACCAGACAAAACCTTAAGGATCACATCCTCCAGTAAGCCACTGACGTCTCTGGTAGCTTAGCCCAGTGTGGTCACTGCAGCTTGGAGTGGGACCATGCAGGGAAGTGACCTTACAGTTGTCTTGTGCTGGGTGAGATCGTGCTGTGGGGACAAGAAAATAGACCAGTGTCCCAGCATGAATCATCCATCCATTTCTATACAGCTACTGCCGCTCCACTGGTACCAGGCAGTCCTGCAGGGTGATGGTCCTTAAGGATAAAGGACTGACTCTCCTCTTGTGACTGGAAGGTTTATGCTGGGCAGTTGTGGCTGCCCACTGTTTGTGAGAGAAGAATGACTCCAGATTTAGAGGAAAGAGCTTCCCTGCTGTCTGGATATTCAGGGATGAAGATCTGGTACCTAGATGATGACTGTTCAAGCTGTTTGCTTTGAAGATTTGGGCTACATCTCTGGGAATTGAGGAGACAAGGCTGCAAACAAGAATGCTTTTTCAGATTTGGTATTGTGATTCTCTTGTGTTTTAAATAATTTTTGCTAGGATTTACTATTGGCTTCCTTTTCTAGCTGTTTTAAGCTGAACTCCATGGTGGCATGTGGGTGTGCTATGGTTGTGGTGACAGCCTGACAGTGGCTTTGAATGTAGTGGCCATGCTTCATCTCAACAAAAGGTTCCCAGTGCAATAAAGGTTTTAAAGGTCCCTACGGATCTCTTGAACCACATATTCCATGGGTAGAGATCTTAAAATACACTGACCAAGAAAGAGGCTGTAGCTGACTCCAGTTGTAGTAGCCAGGAGGAAAAAACCAAAACCAAACATGCAGAAACTCGTTATCCAAATACCAACTCCATGAGGGACCTGGTTTCCCTAAGTTAGGTCTGCTGTTGGAGTTCCTCGTGTAGCAGAGGAAACAAAGTTGCATACAAATTAGAAGCCAAACAAGGGGGAAAAAAATTCTGGATTGCCTGCAACTGTTTGCCAGTAGCGTAAGGCAGACAAAGGTTAAACATTAATTTTTATCTAGGATCTTCTGTACTTTTTTCCATTGCCCAGGGCTAATTCAATGTAACTGTCAGGAGAGTGTGCTGGGGAGAAAAGGTACTTTTGGTTGAGGCTATAGCATGAATGTTTGCCTTTGCGGAATCTCCTGCTAGGCCAGGGGTGCTGTTGCCAGTCAGAGCTACCAGAGTGAATGTGTGCTGCTGCAGGACTTGCCTCAGTCAACGTGCTACTCAAGGCAAGCACAGGCAGGAGGATTTGGCCTTGGTAAGCAGGGTTGCTTCCTCTCTGGAGTTACCTGCTGCAGTCAACCCCGTTGTATATGATGGTATCTCCGGACAAATGAGAAGGTGATGACTTCACCTGTGTCATAACCCCTGCCCTTGGTTTCTCCAAGACTGTCAGCTGTGAGTCACTTTATTTACAAAATGCAGGCAGATGATACCAATACAGAGTAACAGAGGTGCTGTTTGGACAGCAGGCTGTGTTTGCAGAGCAGAGACAGGGTAGTTGCACGATCTGTGTAAGTGGTCATCCATTCCTAAGAGAAACAGTCAAGTATCTTGGTTTATCCACCTGACCTATTGCTGTAGCCCAATGATCTGACTCTGTGGTTGCTTTTCTATGGAAGGGATTTGATTTTCCTGCTGCAAAGGTGGTTTAGCACACACGGGCTTTGTATCCTCTTCCATTTCCTTTACTGCATAAAAAGCATTGGGTCAAGAGCTGCATCTGCATGGCTGCATTTTATTTGGGAAGGGGAAGAGGAGGCATTGTGTAAAAGGCGTGTTTAACTTAAAACATTTTAGTGAGTTTACTAGTGATTTTTTTTTTTTTCAATGCTAAAGCCTCGTCTCTGTGACCTAAGCCCAGGGCAACCACTGTGAGTGCTAGTATCTCCAGCAGAGCAGCAACCACAGTTATGCTCAGGAGCAGTTTGATGCTGTACCACCCTGAACAAGGAAGTATGTTTGCCTATGTAAGAGCTGATGATGTGGTTGGCACCAGGAGCCTTTAGCTTATAATTAAGTCATCTAGAGGTGAGATGAGGGTACATCTTTATGGCAGTAAGGAATTGTTCCTGTAACTGTGCAAGAAACATGTATAATGCAGATGCAGTAAACCCATGCATTTACTCTTTGAAATTGTAAGAACAAGGCAGTCCACTGCAGAGGTGCGAGAGAAAATCTGCTCTAGCACAGTCCTGAGCTAAGCTAAGAGACAACAGGTAGGTGTGTGCTAGCCCAATGACTACTTGCAAGAGCTGGAAGTCCTTGTTTATGATGAATATCAGTAAGCTGTGATAGAAGAGTCTCGTACTTTCTTCTCTGGGTCATTTTTATCCACGACAACCATGATTGCAACATCAGCATGACTAATTCCATGCATGAGATCTAAGATGTCTGTTGCATCCGAGGTTAGACTGTTTGTTAGTGCAGTCTGTTGTAATACTTACAAACAGGACACAGAGCAGCCCTGTGTGGAGGTGGCTGCCCTTTTTGTGATGATGCTTGTTTTCTGCTTAGTCTCACAAGAGACAGTAGGAAGAATGTGAGGCTTGACATTCAAGCCTGTAAATCCCATACCACCAAGCTTTGTTTTGTGCAAAAAAAATTGAGCCTCAAATACTTCTGTCTTGGCCAACCGATTGGGAGAAACATGTCAGCCCAAACATCCAGCCAGCTACTAGCAGACACTGGTGTGCACCATGCTTCTGGGAATCCCCTGAGCCAGAGGATACAGCCCAGGACATAAAAGTGGTGATGACCTCATTCTGCATTGATCTGTTGAACCCATTTATGAACTGGCTTGATTTAGATCCCAACCTTGCAAATGAGTTACAACAATTCTGTATCATTTGGAAATGAACTTTGTTCTGAAGAAATTAGCATTGTGTGTTCATTATCAACTGCTCTTTCCTGCCCTCTAAACTTGAGGACAGCATATCATACTCACATAAAACTTGCTGATCTTTACAACTCAGAGTTTGAAAGGCGTAAGGTTTCACTATGGTTACATATTCTGTAATGTCAAGAGCCTGCATTTAATGATATCTTTTATCACAATGCAATTATTTATGGTAGCTATGTTGTGTTGGAAGCTTTATTTTGCTGAAAGTCAGGACAGTTGCAGATGGAATAGCCTACCCTTTCCTGTGCTGGTTACTGCTGGACTTCTGCAATTTCTAGTAAGACTTTGCTGATTATTAGAGAATTATCCTTGGAGTAGCTTGACAGAGCTAAATACTATCAACTGTAATTATTCGAGAAGTTGACTTAGCAAGTGGGGTCCTTCCCTGCTGCCTTTAGTTACAAGCTTTTGCAGTGCACCTAGGTTTGCCATGGGGTCTGTTCTGCACAACTAGGAAAGCAAAACAACTAGCCTGGCACCTCAGCTCTAATTATAACAGTGTTCAGCCACTGCCCACACTTGGCAGAGGTACTGTCTTCTGTGAATTGAAGCACCCAGCTTGAAACAGCGCTTGGCCATTCTCCAGCACAAGTTTAGTGCAGAACCTCTCTGGGCAGTGTCTTTCTTGTCAAGAAAGTGCCTTACACTGGACAGTCTCAGTAGATCCCTTCCTTATTCTGTGCTTCTACTTCCACAGGTTAAAAGTTGCCACCAGTTTGAAAATTGGGCACTAACCATGCAGCTCTGGAACAGATAGAAGTATCAATATAGCTATGGTGGAGGCTGTGGAGCCTGCTCACACCAGCTGAAGATCTGGTCCTTCTGTGCAGTGATTCAAGAAATCAGCAACCCCTGAGGATCAGTTGAGTGATAGTCTCCTTGTTCTCCTCCTGGCTGCTTGAAGCATCTGAAACCCAACAAGTATTTTCCTGCTCAACTGTGACAGCAGGATGTGTAGATAAATATCTGTGTATCTAGTAGGATCACCAGGAACTGTACATGTCTGCCTTCAGGCTGCTTTAGACTTTGTCCATTACCTGAAAGGGGCCTACAAGAAAGCTGGATAGGGGCTTTTTACAAGGGCATGTAGTGATAGGACAAGAGTTAATGGCTTTAAACTAAAAGAGGATAAATGTAGAGTAGATCTAAGGAAGAATTTCTTTATGGTGAGGGTGGTGAGGCAACTTCCAGAGAAGTTGTGGATGCCTCATCCCTGGAAGTGTTCAAGGCTGGGTTGGATGAGGCTTTTGAGCAACTTGGTCTAGTGAAAAATGTCCTGTCCATGGAAGAGAGTTTGGAATTAGATGATCTGTAAGGTCCCTTCCAAGCTAGATCATTCTGTGATTCTTCGTTCTGTCTCCTCTTCCCAGATGCTTCATTCTGTACTTCAATAAAGCTGGATATGGTATCACTTTTGGTTTTCTGTTTGGAAGAGTAAACAAAACAGAAGGCCAAAAAGACAGCCACTTAAAACACATTCCTCTGCTCTGACGGGGAAGAAATATCTACTTCGCATACAGGCATCTACTGTTTGTATTACTCATCCTCCTGGCAGATGCTATGGGCTTTCTCTGCATCACTCAGTTCAAGCCTAACCTTTCTGATCTTTCTATTTTTGAAAAGTCTCATATGCTGTCCCTCCCACGGGTCCTGGGTTTCAGCTGCTTCCTGCATCTGCAGGAGTTGATAAAAGAGATCTCATACAACAGGTCAAGGTACAGTGATAGACAAGAATGTTCACAGTCTCGATAAGGCTTGGTTTATCTGTCAGGCACACTGCAGACCTGGCATTGAGCTGAAAGGCAGAGGAATGCATCTGCTCTCCAAGAGGAGGCAAACCTGACCAAGAAATGTAGGGCTGGATGACTTGTGGGAAATAAATTCTGAGAAGGTCTGAGGTGCCGCAGGGGACAGTGGCTTCTCCAGCACTTCAGGATGACTCAAAGCAGCACATCTCAAACTTACTGCAACTGTAGCACCTCTCTTTTCTGAACTTGTCCATCTTGCTGTGGAAACCAAATCCTTTCCTCCTTTTTCTGCTTTTGCAGGAGAAAACTGAACAAGCTGCTTTTGGACAGCAGAGATGGGAGATGTGGCTGTGATTACTTCATCCTGGCTTTCCACCCCAAAGCATTTGCCCTGCAGCAAGCAGTTGCACATTGCTTGCAGTTCCTTGACTTGTGTGATCACTTGGTGAGCTTTACCCTTTGGAGAAAGCCAACATTGCTGAGAACTTTCTGCAGATTAAAATGAAAACCAAAAGCAGAATATGGACACTTCTCAAGGGTCAGAAGGTATTAGGAACTAGCTTGTTAGCTGAATCTGCCTTTTGGATAGAGGATTAACACCAGTTTGCAAAAGTCTGAAGCTAGACAGTGAAAACCCTCTGCACCTTCTATTTCTCAGCACTTAATGCAGTATGAAAACTCTCTTGCTGGATTTTAGAAGGAATGCTTAGATAGAAACCACTCTACAGAGAAAATACTGTACAGTAATGTTTGTGCTGCTCCCTTGTCCTGCTGCTGGTGAATCTTTCTCTGTCCACAAGCTCTTCATTCATTGGCACAATAGCAGCAAGCCTGCTTTCAGTAGAATTTCCAAACATAGCCAATGCTTAGAACAGACTTGCTAACAAAGTGAGTTCAGGGGTTGCTCTCTGGGCATGTGGCTGTCAGCTGGGTTTCTGTCATCTTAGAAACAGCCTCCTCTCCTATAGAGCTCACAAAATATGCAGCCAGCTTGCCTCATAGTGGGCTGCAAGAGAGAGAGTAGCAGGAGCTCACATCTTGGGTACCACAGGCAGGTCTTTTGCATTGAGCCTGCTGCCATGAAGAGGGTTCATGCCACACAAAAGATTGCTGCAGTGTGTTTCAACAAGGGAAATCCTTTGCCACTGCTTGGCAGGAATATTCATAGCCTATTTGAAAGGCTAGCTTGCTCCCAGGGACCTTTTCCAGCTGCAGGACAGATCTTAATACATGTGGGGAATCATTACTTCTAAAGCATTAACCCAGACCTGGGGAAATGATGGCTACCGAGCCAGGTGCTATCAATGTCTGGATTTGCAAGATGCTGTCTCACAGAGGATGGATAGGGTGCTCCTCACTCCACTTTTCCAAACCACCAGACTCCAAAGTGGGTGCACAAACACCAGGGGGAAGCGAGAATAGCCATAGGGATGTGGCAAGGAAATACTACACCTTCAATTTATTTTAGGGATAAAAAAAAAAGGAAGCAATTAAACTTCACTGATGTGTCATGTTTGCCAATACAGGTACTCCCCCAAAGGGACTGCAGCCCACAGAGGAGCCCCTGCTGGCACAGGCAAGGTGAATAAGCAGCAAGGGCCCCCACATGCCACCCTCTGCCTTGCCAAAGGAATGGGAAGGGTTGAATGTACAGTGGTGAAAACATGAGGACTGGAGACCACAAGGACAGGGGAGGTAGTGACTGGTGTTGAAGGGTCCTTCCCCAAGGACTCATTTTCTTTACATCTTCTTTGCTTCTCTGTGCCTGGATCCGTGGGGAGAAAGGCCCTTCTGTGGGGTCACCATCCAGAGGTTCCCCACTTCTACAGTCAATGGCTCAATAGCCAAGAGGGTATCAGAAAGAAGCAGTGTTCTCAGAGGTCCGTGCTGGGAGTAGTAGAAGTTGACATCTTGACAGGCTGGATGAGCTGGGAATGTTCAGCCAAGAGAAGACTCCGGAGAGGCCTTAGTGTGGCCTTTCCGTATACAAAGCAGGGTTGTAAGTGATGGAGGCTTTTTATCAGGGCCTGTAGTGACAAGATACGGGGTTTAAAGCAAAAGCAGGCAGGTTGAGGCTGGATATCGAGATGTCTTCTGAGGGGGGTGGCACAGAAACAGATTGCCCGGAGAAGAGAAGCTGTAGGTGGCTCAGCCCTGGAGGTGTTCTAAGGCCAGGCTGGACAGAGCTGTGACCTGCCTGGTCTAGCGGCAGGGGCCAGGCAGTCGGAGCGCATGGGCCTTGCAGCACTTTTCCAGCCCCGCCGGTCGGATCACCGCAGAACGGCGCAGGGTAGAGCCCCGGCCCGGAGATAGCTCTGAGCAGGAGCCCTCTGGCACCGCTCGGCCCGCCCCTCGCGGTGCCTGCCGGGTCTAAGACGGGCGGCGGCAGCGGAGCCATTTTGTGGCGCGGTTGCGCGGGGTTGTGGCGCCCCGCGGCGGCGCTTGGCGCCGTCAGAGGCTGGAGAAGTGATTGCGGAGGGCTGGGGAGAAGGAACGCTGCTACGAGATTGTAATGCCGGAACCGGGGACAGAAGGAAGTTTTTCGGCAGTTTTTGGGGAATACAAACTGCGTTCCTCAGAGCAGGACTGCGCAGCTGCATCAAAGCTTATCTGAAGCCGCTCATTGGCACGCTCACTGGAAGTGCAAGTGGATTTTTTCATTAAAAATGTGGGAAAAGCTGAAAAGCACGGACACGGGTGGAAAAGTTTTTCCGCTGGTTGGAGCCAGGGGTATTGAGATTTGCAGGAGAGGGATGCTAGCAGTGTTCTTCACAAACGCTTCGTCAGCAAGCACAGTATTTGCCTCCGTGCAAACCGGAGCAGGGCAAGATGCGCAGCCCTGTTCTTCAGGGCTTCACCTGCACGTTGTTGCTGTGCTGGAGCAGGCTTCAGAGCTCCGGGTGATCGTGGGCTTTGGAGCACTGGTCCCAGACAGATGCAGAGCTGAGGGCTGGCTACAGAGACCTGTGCGTGCCCGAGGGTGGGACACGGCCGCCCAAGGATCCCAACCCCACTACCAGGCTGGAGGGCCAGGGGAATAGGTACTTTTTTTGCCCCAGTCCGAAGCCCTCTCTGGCTGGAAAAGCCCAGAGCTTCGTATTTCTCAAAACCAGGGCTTCTTTAGCACATAAGCCATATTTAGCAGGGCTCAATGTGTAACAGTGTCTCTGAAGGACAGATGCCCTCGACCAATATCCCCCCACTTTGTTCTTTCCCATAGCTTTTATATCTGAGCTGATATCATATGGCATGGAATACCCCTCGGGCCAGTTTGGGCCACCTGGCTCAGCTGTGTCCCCTCCCAAGATCTTGCCCATCCCTCAGCATGCCTCTGGGGCAGGGAAATGTTGGAAAAGCACAGCCTGGATGCTTGCTCAGCACTAGCCAAACACTGCTGTGTTATCAACACCCAACTACAGTACAGCAAAACACAGCACTAGAAGGATGCTTTGAGGAGAATTGACCCAGCTCAGCCAAACCAAATACAGTGATTTGTTGGGGTTTTTTTTTTTTTTCAGTAAAAAAAAAGGTGGGAAAGGCTGAGAAATATGGACAGAAAAGTTTTTCTGTTGCTTGGAGCCAGGAGCATTGAGATTTGCAGGAAAGGGATGCTAGCAGTGTTCTTTGCAAAACTTTAGAGCAGCACTGTATTTGCAGTTCTAAAAGTCTTTTAAAACTGATTTATTCTATGATGGAGTCTGGGAGGGAGTTCTCGTTGAAAGCAGCTTTCAGGGCTTTAAAATTGGTTCTCAAGGCATCATCCTCCTCTCCCTGCTTGTCTTTCTTGTCACCACCACCTTCTGGCTGCTGAGAAGTCTTTGCTGGGCACCAAGTGCTACTTTCTCCATGCCCCCTGCAGCTGTGAACTCAGCTATTGTAAACTCCACCTTGGTGTCGCTCTTCTTTGGTTGAGAAGAAGCATGGTCTGAGTCAGCAAGGAGGAGACAGGGGGCTGCCATCTGTCTCTGTTTGCTGAAGGACTCTGGAGGGAGAACAGAAGAGGTGAGGTGACAATCTGTGTCCCTGCCATTGCATCCCATGATTGCCGGGGCCAGGAGGGAGCCAGGGGACAGGTGGCTGGTCTGGAGGCTGCTGGTCAGGAATAGCCCCCTCAAGAAACACACCCTCCCTTGAGAGCAGAGCCCCCCCTTACCCCAGCTAGAGGGGAGCACTATGCCAGGGCCCTTCCTCATCCCCACCAGCCTCACTCACCCTGTGTGACGTGCTCCACATCCTCCTGCTCAACCATCTGCTGTCCAATGAGCCCTGAGGGGCACAGCACGTCAGGGACCCCACCACCTGTCAGGGGCCCTGTAGTCCATTGGGCACCCACCACACAGCTCCCTAGGAGGGCTGACTCCTGAGTGCAGCACTGGGGAGGGATTGCTGCCACTCCACCTGAGCAGGCAGGGCAGAGAGGGGGAGAAGGGGTGCCCTACAGGGTCTGTGGCAGAACACAGGGATGCTGGGAGAGGGAGGGAGAGAGGGAGGGAGGGAGGGAGGGAGGGAGGGAGGGAAGGA